>CM043018.1:140324198-140408698 GCA_023690525.1 Holotrichia oblita
CAAAATCATAAATTGCCCGACTAGTATTCATTGGCATTTCTAAGTCAATCAGAGAAAGGACCTGTTAATTAGAGCAAATCCTGGACATGACAGTTTTACAAAAACATCTGCATCAGGACAATTAAAAACGACAACTATTGATTATGGTGGATTTTCAATAATTAGTGCTTTGAAAACCAAATTTCTTCGAAAAAGCTTTTTTTTAGTCTACGAAGAATTTCGAGGATTTTGAGAAGTCCTGTCAACTGATTGATCTACAAAATGATTTCTTAATCATATCATCATAGCTCCTAACTATGAGCCAAGCTTTTGATTTATACATCTTTTGTCTGGCTAATCCTCATCTATGATGTCCTGATTTGATCTAGCGTCTTGATGTTACAAATTAAGTGTCTCAATGTTCTTCAAAACCGCATGCTGCGCATGCTCGTCATGCCTGATTTACACTGTGGCACTGGCCAGTAGAACTCTGTAGAGGCCAGAATCCGCTCATCTAGCACCTCGGAAAAACTAGATTGCTACAGATTGCCGTTTCGAGTCAGCACTAGACGCATCCTTGCATACTGACCTCACCTCCAGACAAGAAGGACTATTCCAGATCATGAGAAGGAGTGGAAGGACTCATTGGCTCAGCCTCAGCAAAAAGTTAAGTCTTATGCCTGTTTCTAAGGGGACTCTTGATTGGCTTCTTATTATTATAAAGAATTAAAGTTAAATTCCCAGAGGTGGAATGTATTTGGATTCGGTTTATTACAAAAACACTAAGTCCTCTCCCAGAATACAATTTTTGTGAGAGGATTTTGTCTCCTCGGTCGATTCAGCATCTAAATATGGTATCTAGGATGATTCATTTACTTCAATAGGATAGGAGCTCCCTCGCCCTTTAGAGATTAAACTACTGATCTAGGTAACTCATCTAAGATTAATAATCACCTATGGTGTTCTATTCTGCCTGACAAAATTGCGACTCATCATCGGAACCCCATTGTTTAAGGAATTTAGATGAGTTCTGGAGATAATTCTGCCTAAACAATTTACTGTTAAACAGGGAAACACGATAATCGAGAGAATTCGAATGTCTAATATAGTGGCTCAGCTAGAGAATCTCGACTCGGTCAAGCTCCCTTCTAGATTTAGGGTGGAAAAGACCTCGGCCATCGGTGATAAAGTCACCTACAATTGCGTTTTGTCGTCTCTATTCTGTTTTTCATCCTTTTTGAACAATAATTTTTAGTTCCAATTACATCTTTAATCTCACAGCCGGAAAAATTCTCTTCCTGAGACCATAGGGGTGTTAATAATCAAGCAGATTGAAGCTTGGATTTAATAGAAGCAAAAAAATTTACAACATATAATAAATAATCCAGCAGATTTGGAAGGAGTGAGGAGATAATTAACTACAGTTGGTTGAAAAAGGAAAGGATACTATTGGTATAGGCAGGCAAAATCAAACGATAGGAAAAGCACTAAAAATTAATAAAATCCAATTAAATCCAATTCTATGGTGAATCTTAGATTGTGATGGAAAGAATTAAAAACATCCAAGATAGCATCAGTTCTTGCATCCGGAATCGCGATAATGATGTTGTCTACATATTTGTATAGAACAGGCACCTCGAAATCCAGTGTCGGAAGGCAGGATTGGAGTAGTTTATCCATAATAGTACAAGCAAGAATCGGATTTAGTGGACTGCCCATGGGAGTGACAAAGGTTTGTTGGTAGCAATTACCATCGAATGTGAAAGAAGCCGATTGGAAAAGGAATCTTATAGTACGTCCAACAAAGTGGATTTTTCAATGGTGGTGTTTTGACTAACTCTATACCATTCTTTATCCAAGATTTAGTTAGCATCGATATCTCCACATAAGTTGTTACAATTTAATATTAAATTTTAGTGCTTTTCCTAATACATTTTTTACTTATTAATTGTAGAATTTTCTTTGAAGAAGGTAAAAACTAATTACCGAAAGCTTAGAATATTAAATGGAGATTTTTAAATCATCATTTGATTTTGGCCGCCTATCCTAATAGTTTCCTTTCCTTTTTTGACCTTAACGTCGTACAGCTAGTACTTTCACTCTCTTAACTACATATCTTTATTAATTACCGGCACCATGGACAGTATTTTTAAGGTCTTTATTGTGTGGACTCACTCGGAATGTCCCAATCTCCATTAGATGGAAGAAAACTACCTTTCTTAACTTAAAATGTCTTTCACAGAATCATCAATCTTTGACAGAAAGAACATAAAAGCTAAATATGGTCATAATTTTCCTTGTCTGATCTTTTGTCGATAATTCAGTCGATGTCTCTAAAAAAAATCTTAGAACCATTCTATGTAAAACTTTTTGTACCTTTAAAAATAGAAATATGTTCATAACATCTTAAGACTGCATCATTCACTATGATTGGTTATTGTTGTATAGTTCCTTCCACGATATAATGACCCAATATTTTATTGCATATTACGCTTATCACCAAGCTTTGTAAAAACTGATGAGTAGTCCACCTACATCATAGACTGAAATTTTGAACATAACTCACACTTATTACCTCCCACTATTACCCTTTTAGTAGGGCATGGAGGGAATCAATGCTACTAAAACATATCTATCTAAGATAATTATGGTCTAGTGTATCAATACTAGGGATCATGGGAATTATGGGAACTGTAACTGCTTGCGAGCTTGTCCCATTAATATACAGTCGGAAAAAACGTGTGAGAGATAGGGTGGGAGTCCAAATCATAAATTGCCCGACTAGTAGAAAGCATACTGTAGTAATAAGTTAGTTCTTTATCCGTGCTTATTATCGTTGATTTTCATTGGCGTTTTTCTAAGTCAATCAGAGAAAAGACCTGTTAATTAGAGCAAATCCTGGACATGACAGTTTTACAAAAACATCTGCATCAGGACAATTAAAAGCGACAACTATTGATTATGGTGGATTTTCAATAATTGGTGCTTTGAAAACCAAATTTCTTCGAAAAAGCTTTTAGTCTACGAAGAATTTCGAGGTTTTTGAGAAGACCTGTCAACTGATTGATTTACAAAATGATTTCTTAATCATATCATCATAGCTCCCCAACTATGTCGGAAAAGTTCTTTGAGCCAAGTTTTTGATTTATACATCCTTTATCTGGCTGATCCTCATCTATGACTTGATCTAGCGTCTTGATGTCACAAATTAAGTGTCTCAATGTTTTTCAAACCCGCATGCTGCGCATGGTCCTTGTAGCTGATTCAGTACACTGTGGCACTGGCCAGAGGAACTCTGCAGATGACATCCTAGTCGAAGAATGGTGATGTTCATAATATCTTAAGACTGCATCATTCACTATGATTGGAAATTGTTGTATAGTTCCTTCCACGATATAACGACTCTATATTTGCATATTACGATTATATCCAAGCTTTGTAAAAGCTCATGGGTAATCCGCCTATACCATGCAATTACCTGCAATGGCTTTTATCGTTTTAGTCTTTCAGTCTGGTCGCTATATCTTGGAACGAACTATACTTAAAAGTGTACTTATCAAGTTATTAACAATATTAGAATCATTTTGATATAATTTTGACAAAGAAACTAATTCTGCAACTATAATATAAGAAACGTGTGCATTTTGAGTGCCTGTGTATTAAAGCTCGACGTCATATCCTGAATTTATAGCAAGAAAAATATTCTTTTCCTTAGTATACTTACATACAATACACACGTACTCGTATATACCACCAAGTTGGTTTGTTATGATATTGCTGTGCCAATTTTGTCATTTTTCATACGACATCTTGGTCGGTTACAGTGGTGTCATACATTTTAAGTTAATAAGGAACATGCTGGGCGAGTAGCATATAAATTGTCGACTTCGATGTCTTTTCCAGACGTTTGAGGTCTTGTGCACTATTAAAACAACTTGTTTATAGATTCTCGTGCGACGCGACGCATAGCAATGCAATTTATCGTTTCGATCTGATTTTTAAGATCGGCTTCCGTGAACGTTTCATATTTCCTGAAACCTTTTATTTATTGCTGCAGCTTCACGTTCTATTATACGAGGATCATTTAGAAAGTCCTACGAACGTAATACATACGAGTAGATGAAAGGACGGCGAATTTATTTTCCGATATTTATCGAGTCAATACATAGAAACAAATAGGATGAAATAAACAAAAATATATAATCGAGAATCGTGTTATTTGCGCAAATAATCGAAACGTTTACTTTAACATAAATCATTTCGTCGATATTACATCATAAATTCCAATGTAAATACACAGTATCCAATATACTGTCGCGCAAACTAAGCTACGGATTATCGTTGGCAGAATTTATCGGATCGACATTGCGGGGAACTTTTTCGTTTACTTGTTTCGGTAAATCACGTCCGTAACGTTTTTATTTGCGTTGATCTATCGGATTAAAGTAAGTCGTTTTTATTTGTTCCTGATTTTAATTTAGTGCCATCGTTTTCTACTTCTTAATCGGTCAACAACTCAATGCCCTAGTTATTCGATAATATATTGGGTATCATTTGTACTACCAACGATATATATTAACTCTCATCAAATCAAATCATTTACTCCAACTTCCCTAATTATAAATTCGTCGCTAATAAGTTAGATGTTGTCCATTATAAACTGCACCCCAGTAGCGTTTAAGTTCATATATATATACTCCCATGGAAAATCGGCGAGTGCATTAATTATATCGTAGGGCACACGTGTTCATTGTACCGTGCTCATTGCACAGGTGGTGGTAAATAAACTATTTTGCATCGTGCTCCATATGTACATACGTATGTATATACATATTTTGTGAATTTCCATTGAATTGGCTACGCAAAATGAATATTGCATTCGCAGAGCATTAGTGGCGAAATTTAATGTATTTGCTGGTGTATAAATGTTGGGTCGTTTCCCCTCTCCCTCCTCCACCCCTAGTCGTTTTATGAAAATGTATATATGCACTAGCATATACAGGGTGGTGCAACCAAGATGGGATGGAAACGGTGAGGAACTGTCAAAACTTAATTAATTCAGTTTCTTCCAAATATTTCCGTCATTATGACAGATAGCATCATGATTTGTTCGGCACAATGCTCAGGACAATCAGAAAAGTTTAAATCTCTCGAAGTTTAAAAATTCGAAAAATGTCCTGCTAGTAAATTTAGGGTTTTGAAGGAAGGAATCCAACTATTAAATAATCCAGATTCTCTCAACATTTTAAACAAATCGTTGAATGGAAGCAAACAACAGTAAACTTGTCGGAGGAAGAAATCCTAACGGAAATAATAAAGATGGGTCTCAACATAAATTTCGTCAAAAGATGCAGACAACTTGTAATCGCCGGAGAAAGCAGACTGCTTCGGAATGAAAGATTGCTGCTTGAATTAACTCCATTAATGTGATTAAAAATGAAAAGTTTGCTATAACTTCTTCAACGTGATAGGTCATCAGAGAAAGACTAGACTGCATCATGTAGGCCAAGAAAGCCCCATACCATTTAAAATTCCTCCTTATTGAGAGTATAGGATTACTGAGACTATCGATGCTGCCCTGGTGAGACAACAAGTTTCAGATTTGACCAGGAAGGATACTGAAAAGGATTTAAGGCTCGAAGGAGCAGATTGTGGTTGAATTTGACGTTTGACATTTGTTGTTTGTAATGGTCACGTGTGGACTGTTATAAGTCCAGAGAATATCCAGATTTCAAAACTTTCTGAATCAAATTTTGACCAAATGGAATCCCACACCCCCTTTAACAACGTCTAAAATGAAACATCCAAGAAAATGCTCCGAATTCTTTATGGTTATTCTTGGCCTTAGAACTTTTAACACCACTACTTTATTTTTGTCGGGTGGAAACCTTTTCAGGGCTCCTGGTACCCATCGCCACTATAGTATCCAGGTACTGGTCCGTAGACATAACTTTAGGATACCGCTCGTTCTCTCCCTATGGTCAATTTTGCAATTATGACAGTTGTAATTGGCGTTTCTCTTCTTTTTTCTTAAGATGGTCTTTATAAGATTGTGGGTATTCTTCTCGCTTTCCACCATCTGAGTTATTACGTTTTGTGCGTTCAAAATGGTCCCGTCTTCCAAGTAGAATTGCTGGCGTATCCTCGCCCATCTGTCGCAAACAAAAATTGTATACGCAGGAGTGTCTATTTCACCACAGTACAGACATCTTTCGTCCGCTGTCTTGCCTCTACGGAAAGTATAAACCCTAAAGGACACTTAACAGCATTACTAGCAGCTCTGAAAAGAAGCTATCTTGGATGACCTGAAATTGTACATCAGGCGTAAAAATCACCTCCATGATCTGATTGATTGTTCTAACTTTTCTAAAATTGACCAGTAAGAACGTTTACACTACATCCAATATATTGATATCTGCACAGAAGAAAAAATTGACGCCAAGGCATTACATAGTTGGCTGAGGGTGGCAAAAATGTTCGTTGAAATAGAAATATTGAGGAAGTGCTAAATTACCACTACCACCAGTTAAGATGCATGTTTCCATTTCTCTCTTCATTAGATACTGAACTCGTTCAAAACCATCGGGATCGTCTCTTCCTACATTATATAAATTTTATTTCTCAAATCTTCTATATTTTTGAATTGGGTGATTTAAACCAAAGCTGGTCTCGCTAAAGAGAGGGATTCAATATTGGGTTTAGATATGAATGCTACCCAAATTTTCAATGAAGACTTACCAGACACCAATTGCTTTCATTTATCTCAATTGGCCTTCTTGCTTTTGTATTACACTTAAATGTGTTTATTTCTCTAAACCATTGCGATTTTAAGGATTGTGAGCTCGTAAATAAATTACAGATAATTGAGGTTGACAAACCCATTCAAAAAAATGAGATTCATGAAATTGACCTATATTTTCAAACTATGCTCCGATAAGTTCAACTGTAAAAATTGCACTTTTTGGTCTTCTTCTTGTTGTGAAATATAAGCTTGAAAGTTGAAGAATCAGAAAATTTAAAAGCTTGAAAACGGGAGGAGACGAATACAATGGAATTTTGAAGACATAGAAGTGTAGTGGCCAGTTTTATTCGTTGATGATTTTGAGTTTTTCTGAGAAGCCAACTACCAAATGGAAACAGTTTTTTAAACAATGTTTAACATGCATTTGGTAAAGTTTTAACCTGAAAATTGTAATTATTGAGTTTGTAGTTGTGGTCTTGTTTAAATTTTGCGAGTTTGTACATTTGTGTTTGTAGGTATTATGGCTATTTTTCTTTTTCCCTTTTGAAAAAAGATTGCTACAATTACCTCAAATGATGCATCATGTTTATTTTAATTTTTCTATCCTTTTGAATATTTTCAAAATACTTCTCTGTTCGTTTATTTATTGTAGGTGCCCACAAATTTTAATACATCTATCATCTATTTCCATCTTCGGTCAACTAACGCAGTAAGCAAGACGCATTAGTCGCCCCAAAATCAAATAACAGAGCACTTTACCTATGAGATGATAGATGAATGGCTTAGGAGATTGTCATAACTCATAGCTGACCACATCGATTACTGACACATATCGCGATAGGAACAGTATAGTTTTTGTTACAGGAGCAACTATCCGAAAACAAATCAGAAACGAGATAGGAAACAGAAGCCGTTACGTTCTCGACGTTTCAAAATGAATCATTATGATTGAATTATTAGATTCAATTTCTGTTACGATTCTAAATGTGAACCGCCGTTATGACCCAATATGCATACATACTCCGGGTTGGAACGGTCCTATTACACTTTAGGCGGTTACCTAATGTTTAAATTATGTATAAGAATGTTTATTGTTATTGCTTATGGTTTTATGTCGATTCCATTCCCTCTTTCCTTTCCATAGATTTTTATTTGTTTTTCTTTACTTTACCCGTGAATATATTATACGTTGTTTTATTTGCATATGTCTGATCGAGACAGGATTGTATTACCTTTAAGAGCTAGAATCACTGTTATTATTTTGATCATTAAATTTTATGGGAGACTAGATGTGGTAAAACTTTAAATATTAAGTTTAAATTTCTACTACACGTATCTGCAGCAACTTACTTCAAAGTTATTCTAGTAATGTTATTCATTTTGATATAAATGCACATTTTGTTATTTTTTGAAACGTTTTAAATTAGGAAACAGTAGTTTAGACTTTTAAAAATAATATTTTGGACTTTCAGATCGATAAATTACAGATACCAACATGAAAATATTGAACTCGCATCAATCCTAAGATGTGGTTTCTTGTCTGTTCCTACTTTAGTTCATGGATTGGAACAATAGATGGAACAATAGATACAAATTCGGGTTAATAAGTCAAAGAAGTTCAACCAACCTTATCCGAAGCAAATAGATTTAGGATCAACTATTATGGCAACGATACTCAGTGAAATCTTTAAATGTCTTCAAACACCAATATGAACGGTTCCTGATGGGAGCTGTTGTAGTGTGTAGCCATCCGTTTTTCGAGAAGAAGACTGATGCCTCCTGATAACATTTTTGTAGGCCATACTTATCTCCTGTGGATCTGGAGCGTAAAATATCTGGGAATGAGTCTAGACTTTTGACTGATCCAGCACATCTCCGAAACAGTCTGCAGATTTTTGTCGGCGAGATCTGTGGTGTGTCCATTTTTCTGTCACAAGAGCAGATTGAGCCTCAGCATCAAGGATTGTTGGTTTTGATCAAGCTCTGCGAAATCACATAAAAAACGGTTAGATGTCCTGCAGAATAAGACGCTTAAACTTATCACAAGAGCGCCATGGTATGTCCAAATTCCTCGTCTAACACGCAGTAGAGCTGTCCAAAGATACTCTGAAGAGGATTTCCAACTCAGAGAACCATCTACTTAAAGCGCTGATGGATTTGAAGCAGGATCGTCCTCCACCCAAGGTCAGGATTAACTGGATCACCACGTCTGCCTGACGCATCACACTACATATACCAGGCCAACATATCCACCGTTTCTTCCCTTTCCCGATAAACCCAGCACCGTCGAGTTTCCACGACCTCCTCCCACCTTAACAACCTAACCAATTTTAGTCACCATATTATACGAATGAGACAGATGGAAGAAGCCTGTCAGAAAAAACAGAAAAACGATGGGGTTTATGGACTACAATCCAACCCCCAAACAAAGAAAGAAGAACCAAAATAGTAGGTGTTGTAGTATCAATCTTAAGTAATATTTCAAAATCACCAATTCAGTGTTAATGACGAGATCAGAAGGAAGGATTTGGGAGAGTCTATACAAACGAGACCTTCTTTCTTCAATATTACCTTTTAATAAATTGTTAAGTTGTACTCCACACTTCATTAGTAACTGGTCTTGATGCAAAATTTTCAATAAAGACTGACCAGACACCAATTGTTTTCAGTTATCTCAATTGGCCTTCCTGTTTTCCTATTACACTTAAATGTGTTTATTTCTCTAAACGATTATGATTTCAAAGAATGTGAGGACGTAAATTACAGATAAAACATTGGTAACACTAGCACCACAACTTTTAATTACTCGAGGCACGTGTTTTGAAAGCTCGTCAGCTCTCATGATCAACCGAATACCGGTATAAACCGATATAAACAATTGTGGTCGGGAGGTTGGCAAACCCATTAAAAAATGAGATTCATAAAATTGGCAAACTATGCTCCGATAACTTCAACTGTAAAAATAGCATTTTTTGGTCTTCTTTTTGTTGGGAAGTATATACTTGAAGGTTGGAGAATCAAATCACAAAATTTGGAAACTTGAAAACGGGAGGAGACGAGCATAATGGAATTTTGAAGACATAGAACCATCCAACCCCCAAAAAAGAAAGAAGAGCTAAAATAGTAGGTGCTTTAGTATTAATCTTAAGTAATATTCCAAAATCACACAATTCAGTGTTAATGATGAGATCAGAAGCCGAGTGGAAGATTGGCTGAGGGTCTAATGAGTATTGTGACTTGAGGAAGGATCTCAAACGAGACTTGTTTCTTTAATAAATTGTTTAGTTGAAGTGAAACTCAAAGGATTTCTACTTGATGATGATAACCTCATAATTCATTATAGCCTTCCACAAATTCAAAAATAAAAATCAAATTAGGAAAAAACAATTATAGCTGTCTATATTAAGCACTTTATAAATTGTAATGTCTTAAAGACAACACCCACCCTACCATACCTTAAAACTAATATGTATTAAATGTCATTTCTGCTGTTATCCTCACCTCCACACTAAATCTAATTTCACCTGGACCAGATTGGTATGAGCATTCTTCCCGTGCGCTTCAAAACTATTAAACTTTTTCCTTGATTGATTAAATCTCTCATGTTTTGTTCCTTTTTTTCTTGATCTCCTCTTTTCCATTTTTCTGATATCCTGATCATCAGTTTTAGTGTCATTTGTTCCTACAACTTTTACAATTATTTACAAAATCTCAATGGTTAAGAAATGTTGATGAACAACACAAAAATCCAAAATGTACCAACTCCATGATTCGCCACTAATGTAAATTGCTTGAGTGGAAGCAAAAGATGGGTAGCGTACACCAAAACGTCAGGGCAACTGTTAAAAACCTTCTGACAGGAAACTTTCGACTCTAGCGTGGTCGATTCGTCCAGTTACCACAACCCTTAGGTATCGTCAATTCTCTATTTGCTCCTGAACAAGTCACTTGCTTTTGTGATGAAACGTCGAGTTGGTAGATTTCGTCTTTTTGTGCTTTTTAGATTATTTTGTATTAATTAATTTATTACACTAATATGAGTGAGTCAAAACTAGAAAATCTTCACAATACATGAAAACTAGATTCACTGAAAATTATTTAAAAAAAATACTACAAAGAGACAGTGTGTCCAGAATTTAAAGAAAAACCGCTAAAAAAGAAGATAAAAAGCAATAAAAATTACAAGCATATGGAAAAGAATAATAAGTATACAACACGACGTAAAACAAAGCTTTAGGCTATATTTGCAGAGATGACTCTGAAAAAAGAAAACCATAAAAATTTTAAGAGCTCGTATTTAATGAAGAAATACAAAAAATAAAACTTTGAAGAGGTGGAACAATCATAAAAACAATCAGCCGCAAAATACCATCCTAATTAAAGAAAGGAAAGCAAAGAAGCTAATTAAAATTGATAACTAGAAGAATTACCATCCTTTTTTCACATATGTAGAGGATGAGGGGAACGAAGCAGACTGAGCTCATCAAAGCGGGGAGAAAATCTCTCATGTATGATCTAAATGGCGTTAATTTGCTTAAATGTTAAAACATAAAGCCTAGCTTGTGGTAAAAATCTGAAACGGATTGGTTGTACAAAGTGTTTAAAAAATTGTGTCACATGTACTGCAAGTGTCGCTTTGTGGGCGGAGGCAGGAGGTGGAGAAAGATGAAATGTCTCTACTAGCGGAGTATGATTATAAGTTCGAAACGTATCGAATTTAAATTGCGGTTCCTTCATTATCGGTCATTAAGTGCACAGATGGAAGTAATACACAAAAGTATTCGGGTACACCAGTTAGGTCTTATGAATACAAAATCGTATTTGTTAGGTTCGTTTTATCTCTTTCCCATTGTGCTACGGCATCGTCCTGTAATGCTTTTTTGCGTAGGATTTTATTATTGAATCCATTTGCATAAAGTAATATATCAACCGACTTTGGAATTTAAACTGTACGGACATTTTCGAGCGAGTAACATCGATTTCGGCGGATGTTTTTTCCAAAGTGCGACGATGATTGGCAATAACACATTTTGTACTCAAGCAATTTAAATAGATAGATCTCGTTTCAACTACATCTGTAGATACATCGGTAATAATTCTGTAGTGATAAATAAAACATTATTACCCGTTTTTCGATGTAACTTCTCCACAATCATGCCCGGTTACTACCCTCGATTTCCATAAATTATACTCCCTAATATTATTAGAATGTCCTCTTGGAATTCTATAGTATCGTCGCCCATATATACATAATTCGATAAGGTATATATGAATGTATATATATATATATGTATTTGAAGACAATTCCGTGGAGGACCGCAGCGAAGAGATGTAGAACTAGAGTACCTACCGTTCTAGTACGTACAAATCCACCCTTTCCAAACCTAGAGACTACTCCGCAGAACGCGGAACAGTGGAATTCTGATTATCATAATCAAATCTTCCGTTGGCAATCAGATTACGGACAAAATTACATCATCTCTTAACTAACTCAGTGTTACCACTGTTTCTACGCTGTTCCCAGCACACACATACCTATTTTGTATATGTGCGTCCGTGGGTTAAGCACGTAACGCACACGCCAATTGCTAATTCGGTTCATTTCCAGCATAATTAATGAAATTCATGCACAACTGAACGCCTAACGTCTCCTTGTGCTCCTTCGCGTGTATTTGTTTTAAGGCTAATTGTGCAAACGGTTTAACTTTGATTTTCCAGCAATGACTTAATTAATAATGGTAGGGAGATGATAAAGATGAACATTGAGTTGTTAGTTTAAAAGTTGTTGTTGTGGTACGTTTGGAATTATTTGTTTGTGGTTGTTTAATTGCTGATTCCTACAAATCATCATTTGAATCTAATTTACCGTCTGAGAACTACCAAACCTTGATGTTAAGTTTATGTTTAACTATAAGTATTATTTAAATTGAAACAAGAAATCATTTTATGTCACACTATACTTCTGCGAAATCGTGTTACCGAATTAAGGTACAATAAAGGTACATACACATTTATCAAACTTTTGCAATTAGTTACAAAAAACCACAGCCTCTACGTTTGAACTCTCTGAAGTGAGCTAGAGAGCCAAGCCTCTAATAACAATTTGCAAGAGTGTGGAACAAACAGGCAACCTCCAACCAGTGTTCGAGATAAGAAATGCAACGCCTGTTCACTAGAAACTATCATAACTCACACTTGTAGAGAATGCGGATGTGTCAGATACACAATTTGCAATTCGAGGCGTGTTTTTAATGTAAGTACCGTTTCAAAATATTAAAAAAACTAAAGAACTTTTTGATTTGAATCATCAGTTTCTTTTTTTTCTTTTGTATTAAGTTTATGCTGAAAATTTGTATGTAATACGACATATATTGGTTAATTGTGATTTTGTCGTGGAAAAGCAGCACACCTTTCGTCAATTTTCCCCGCCTTTTCTCTTTAATGGCATCCTTCAGTCGGTTTAATATTGAAGCGTAATATTCTCCGGTTATAGAAACACCTTTATCTTTATAATCAATCAACAATATTCCTTCCGAGTCCCAAAATACCGTTGCCATGAGTTTCCCAGCTGATTGTGACACTTTAAATTTCTTGGGAGGTGCCGTGCCCTTTTTATGCCACTGCATGGAGTCTTGTTTGGACTCAAGTTCATAATGATGAACCCAAGTTTCGTCTCCAGTAACAATTCGACTCAATACACCATCATTGTCTTCATTACAGAGGTCCAAAAATGCACGCGAACACTCTACGCGCTGTTGTTTTTGCGGCGGCGTGAGAATTCTCGGCACCCATCTTGCGCTGACCTTAGACATGCTGAGATGATCGTGTGGGATTTTAAAAATTGTTGTATCGGATACTCCAACCTATTCTGCGAGTTGTTTCTTCTTTAGTCGAGCACCTTCGAGTACCGTGGTCACCTCAATGCTCCTGCCCGGGCTCGGGCCGTGTTCAAGGGATTCCCTTCCTTGTTTAAATAAATTATGCCACTTGTACACCATGGTTTTTCCTAGACAAGAGTCGCCGTAAACCAACGACATCTCATTCATTATGGTCGCGACTGATTTTCCTTGCCTGGTAAAAAACTTTATAACGTCACGATATTCGATTTTTTTCCATATTTCACTTTTCACTCCTGATTATGTTACTTGGTTGACGATAGCTCAAAGACTAACTGTCTACTTGGGTCGTCTTTTCTCTTTCTAGGGCCGAACGATGGTTCTTGAGCCCTGTTTTCTTCTTGGGAAGCCTCCTCTAGGCTGGATGGTTGTTATGAAGGGGGTCCTCGCTCTCGACTAACTGCCTAATAACAATGAAACTTTGCATTTATACTAATTATGAGTCGCTGCACAGGCCATGCCCCCAATGCGCCTAATCACCCCCCTACAACCCGCTCATTCCGCGAATATAAAAACGCTCCCTCGTATAAGTTAGTCAGAATCTGACTGATTATGTACCTTCTGATGATTCAAGTGAATGTGGTGATAATGAAGTCGTCTCAGAGCCTGAAGATGACACAATTTTTGAACAAGAACGCAATGCAGATGCTCCTAATGCAACCCCACCAAGTCTCGATGACAATTTGTGGACACAAAATCAACAAAATCCTGAAATATTTATTTTTCAAGAAAATATTGGTTGGATACGGCAAATTTCACAGTGCAAAGCCTTGTGGACTTATTTTTTTCCAACGATTTTCTTCCATTACTGGTCGAACAAACGAATTTGTATGCTGCATAAGAAATTGGAAAATATGCAGGTCTAACAAAATCTAGTCTATCACGTTGGAAAGACGTTGGCACTGCTGAAATGAAGGCTTTTATTGGACTTCTTTTACAAGTGGGACCTTGTTCTTTTCCTACAATAGAACATTATTGGAGCACAAACGAAATGTATAATGTAATGTTTTGGCGATCATATGAGTCGAAATAGATGTCAATTGTTAGTACGCTATTTTCATTTAGTTGATAACTCAATACCATCTTCCGACAGACTGTACAATAGGTGCGACCTATTTTGAATCATTTCAACAATAATATGCGTCAAAATTATGTGCCAAATAAAAATATTTGTATTCGACAAATCAATCATGTTATGGCGTGGAAGATTACAATTTCGCCAGTATATAAAAAAAATAATAATAAGAAGCATAAGTATCGCATCAAACTTTATGAACTTTGTGAGTCTGATGGTATGGTTCTCAAAATTAGAATTTATAGCGGATAATCTGAAGAGAATGAAAATAAGTTAGGTCACACTACTGATATTGTTTCATAATTACTTGAGGACTATCTGGACAAAGTATATACAGTCTACATAGATAATTTTTATAATTCTATCACTCTTACAAATATACTGACTACACGAAAAACTTATGTGTGTGGAACGCTGAGAAATAATAGAAAAGGAAATATTAAACATTCCAGATCTCAATTCAATGTTTATTCAAGAGCTATTATGGATATCAAGAATGTACATAGGAGGTAGGCGCCATAAATTCTCGGCCTGATATAGAAAAAGAAACTTAGAACAATATAAGAATTTTTATTTTTCAATGTAATCTCCTCTAACTTCTACAAGCTGCCCGGGAAAATGTGGAAAATTTCTTGAATGCTGATAGAACATGAACAAATAAGATGATAATTTTTTTCCTACAGGCCCTTCCTACGGAGATATGCATCCCTGAAGGATGCCGCTGGAAATCGGTTTCTCTTGAATTTTTTTAAAAAGACTTAATCCGTGAAGTCTGATACATTCGCGGGTACGACGAATTAAGGACTGTTCGTTATATAATCTAAAGCATTGCCAGATTCAAGACCATACATCAGATGCATATCTGCATGCTCAATAAACATGTATTCCATACTTCGAATAAATTCAATATGTCAACGATGTGACAGATGACAAGTTCTAAAATGCCGGATATTTTATTTATTTCGTACCATAGTAACGTTTGAAATAGCAGCAGGTTCTTTTGGTGCTAAAGTAAAACGCACATTTTTTGCACACAACTTTTTTCTCGTAAATGGTTCATTTTATAGACAATAAGCAAGAGTAGCTTTTTTTAGTCTAAGGTTCAAGCTATCCAGTTTAATTTTTTTGAAGTCTTTATCATACAGGGTGTTAAAAATTTAGGCATTTAGTTGTAAAGATTAGTCAGCCCCTGCACCCTACAAAAGCTAAATATTTTAAGAGGTCCTTACTATAGTGTCCATCACATTAATTTTTTATTAAATCATATAAAGTACTTTTAATTCAAACTTCAAGAAAAACCGATTTCTAGCAGCTTCCTTCAGGGACGCATATCTCCGTAGAAAGGGCCTGTAGCAAAAAAATTTATAGGAACTTGTACAATTCAAGATTCATAGATTTCCGGTAACATATGTATATACATAAGTATACACTGTGTCCAAGATAAAAATGAACTGGATCTCGGGAACGGTGAGAGATAGAGTTGCTTAAATTGGCGAAAAGTTGCGTACATGGCGTTTATTTAATTCAATTAATTTGTTTAGTTTTTGAGATATTTAGGAAAACGTGTTTCTTAATTTTACAAGTTATCGAAAAATAAATAAAAGATCTTCGTTGGCATATTTATAGCTCTGCAAGACTGTATTTTTATATTTTTTGTTCGACGTTTCGTTTTTAAGAAACCATCATCACCTTTTTTATACGGATGGAGAAAAAAAGTACAGACTTTTTGGAAAAACGAAGTAAATTTATTTATTTTTAGATTCTTTTATAGTAGGCTTTGTAATGTTAACTCGCTATGACAGCTAGCATATCGAATCTCTGCTACCTGTCATAGTGCGTTATTAATTAATTATTAATAATTTTAGTAAAGAAAAACAATTTCGTTCCGGCACTGGTAAATAAAGGGAAATAAAGTTTCCAAATTTAATATTCTGGAGGACCAAAAAAGCATGAAAGGATTTATTGTAACAAAGAATGTCTTTATTAATCCACTCCCTCCCTGCTGCGCTCTCACCATAAAATTTGTGATAGCAGAACAAAATTAATTCCTTTATAACCCAATAAAGATCGACATTCTGTGTAAGTAAAAAATATAATATATTTTAGAATATTTTGTATAAAAAACAACTCCTTTGTTCTGTTTCACTATATTTGCCTGACTTATACAGGGTGTCCCAAGTTGAGTGGCGTATTAGAATATTTCCTAAAGTACACCAAAGAGAGCGCTGAAAATTTGGTTGCCTTGGTTTCCGGCCATGCTCTTTTTAAATAAAATAATTTTAAAGATGGCCGACTTCCGGTTATAACGGAAATCGATAGGAACTTCGTTATTTTAAATGAAACACCCCATATATTAGTGGATTTTTGGATTTTACGCAAAATTTTAGGCTAACTTTCTTAAATAAACCTTATGTCTAAAATGCACCGTTTTTGAATAATTCCACTTTTTTTTTGTAATAATTCGACAAATCATTGCTGGGCGTCATTCGGCCTCTCTCAGACAACGTTTGACTTACAGCCTTCAAAATTTTTATGATGAGTACTAAGGTCTAATTGTAAAGCGTTGTTGGAAAAAAAAGTCTAATATCTTACACAGGATGTTCAAAATACACTTGCCAATGTAGACAACTTCGTACCTTGGGAAGTCGCTTATTTTAAATGGAACACCCTGTATTTTATTGGGCCAATAGTTAGGACTTTTTATTCTCTTTTGATCTGTATTTACATTCCCTATACCTAACTCTTAAGGTTTTTGAGTTATTTATAATTTTTATAAAACGGACTGAGATTTGAAAAAAAAAGTTGCCATGAATTATAAAATGACATTTAGAGGAAACTATTTCACTAAAGCTAATTTAATACTGTTTATCAGTAGTTGTCATGTATAACTGTTGGATTTACACCTTTCGGAGTGACACTAAAGTAGGCATAAATAATAAAAACAGGTATGAGGAAGACTATTATTTTTAATGTCAAATTAGAAAGCAAATACGATACTGAAGCAACAAATGGGTAAAAACAGCATGGTACATATACCATTTACAAGTAGACGAAAACAGAAACCTTAGTTAAATCGTTCAATATGATCTCCATTTAGATCTAGGCAGCGGTTTAAGCGACCCATTACACCATCTGTTGTAGCGCGTAAAATTTCGTTTCCCTGTAAAGTCCCAAAGCAATTGCGCACTCTATTTTCAAGCTCTGCCCTGCTATTAACAGGGTCGAAATAGACTTCATTTTTTATTTTCCCCACAGATAAAAGTCCATTGGCGTGAGATCGGGCGATCTCGGTGGCCACGCCCAAGGCCCACCACGTCCTATCCAGCGATCTTCAAAAAGTTCAGTGATGCACTGCCTTACCCCATTACAACTATGTGCCGGAGCTCCATCAAGCTGATACCAGCAATTTCTGTAGACATTTAGCGGTAAGCTGTCTAAGAACTCCGTTACAACCGTCCGCAAAATTTCTATGTACATTTCTGAATTTAGATTGTCGTCGTAAATAAAATAACAACATTTGTTGCCCATCAAACAAGAAAAACGTTAAAACTAAATTTATTTTGGAATCCTCTTTTCCTAATTACGTGGGGATTTTCGTGGGACCAAAAATGGGAATTATGCCTGTTGAACACACCTTCGTGAGAAAATTTGGATTCGTCTGTCCAAATTATCTTTTGTAAAAAATTTACGTCTTCTTGCTGGGCCACCATAAGCATTTCACACAACTGCACTCGAAAGTAATCTGTCTGTAGGTTGTAGTGCATGCACAGTTACAAATTTGAAATTGTGTAGCTTATGGTTTCTCATAATCCTGTGTATGGAAGAGCGTGGAATGCCTAAATCGTGTTCAGCGGCTCTGGTTGACGCTCGTGGAAACGCTTCAAAATAAGCCAAAACCGAAACTTCATTATCTTCATTCCCAGTAACCGGAGCAGATGTAGCTTTCTTTATTTTAACGCTACCAGTTGTTAGAAAATTGGCCAAATACCTTCTCAATTTATTTTCTGTCATCGGTGGTAGTTGAGGGTAAGTTTCATTAAAGTTTCTGCATGTTCGAGCAGCCATTCTGTTACACTGTCCATGAATAAAAAACAAATTTAAAATGTCTTCGTTTGAATAATTGTAATTATCCATTATGGTTATTATTATTATTATTATTTGTATTATTATTACTCAGTGTATTGTAATCAAACAGTAAAAACAAATTAAAGGAACAACTATTAACTTAACAATAACACTCTTCGTAATTATCAGATTAGTTTTAGAGTATTTGTTTTATTGGAAATGTCATTTTATGATTCATGGCAACTTTGTTTTTTTTTTCAAATCTCAGTCTGTTTTATAAAAATCATAAATAACTCAAAAACCTTAAGAGCTAGGTATAGGGAATGTAAATACAGATCAAAAGGGAATAAAAGTCCCAACTATTGGCCTAGTAAAATACAGGGTGTCCTATTTGAAATAAGCGACTTCCCAAGGTATGAATTTGTCTACATTGGCAAGTGTATTTTGAACATCCTGTGTAAGATATTAGACTTTTTTTCCAACAACGATTTACAATTAGACCTTAGTACTCATCATAAAAATTTTGAAGGCTGTAAGTCAAACGTTGTCTGAGAGAGGCCGAATGACGCCCAGCAATGATTTGTCGAATTATTAAAAAAAAAGTGGAATTATTCAAAAACGGTGCATTTTAGACATAAGGTTTATTTAAGAAAGTTGGCCTAAAATTTTGCGTAAAATCCAAAAATCCACTAATATATGGGGTGTTTCATTTAAAATAACGAAGTTCCTATCGATTTCCGTTATAACCGGAAGTCGGCCATCTTTAAAATTATTTTATTTAAAAAGAGCATGGCCGGAAACCAAGGCAACCAAATTTTCAGCGCTCTCTTTGGTGTACTTTAGGAAATATTCTAATACGCCACTCAACTTGGGACACCCTGTATAGATAGGTTTTTTACCTTTCAAACTAATAAAGGAGTAAAATTCTGTCTCACACGATTTTCGGACAGTTATTGTGACAACTTTACTACCTAGCAGGTCTGTTTGTGAGATTGTAGTGTGGTAGAATTATTCTGCCCTGATAAAATTGATTTCGTAGTTTTTGAAACTTGAAGTCAGTTCACTAACCAATATTTAAATTAAAGCGTAGTGTTCTTAGACGCTTTTTGTTTATCATAATAATTATGAGAATATCAACATGACACACTACATTTCTACTAACTTGTTTCCGTGGTGTAGTGGTTATCACATCCGCCTAACACGCGGAAGGTCCCCGGTTCGATCCCGGGCGGAAACATTTTTTTTATTTTCCCATAAATTTGATTGTTTGTAATTGAAGCATCCTATAATTTAATTTTGCTAAAACTTCGTGATATTTAAATAATTATTATTGCTACGCAACGCATGTCAAGACAATCGTTTTATAATAATTTGTCGATAAACCGTATTTAGCAATATTTAAACAAACTTTAATTTTAATGAAAACTAGTTTGTATGTAGAGTCCAAATCTGATCGTATATTTTCACAATAGCGCCAGCGGCGCCTTTCGAGATCGCCAGGAATTACGCGCCAACTTGGAATATATATTATATGCATTGCAGATCTTGCACTAACACCATACATACTCATACGTTCATGTAAATTCAATAAGCCGGTCCGGAATTGAATTTATAATGTGGAAAATGCGTACTACCTCCGTTCTGCGCCAACAATAAAGGGAGCCAACGGTAGCGGCACGGAGCTAGAACAAATCACAAGAATTTCGGATCCATAGTTCCGCCAAGTTGACAATAAAGTATCCCCATGTAATATTTTAATGAAAACACAAACGACGAACGGCGAACGGGAAATCGGTATCAGTATTTGCATAATCTCGAATATGTTCGCAATGTTCTTTCAGACTAAAAGTTATTTTTACGGCCGCAGCGGCAGTCCCGTGAATGTAACTAAGGATTTGTGAATCGTGCCAATTGATGTTTTATTCTGTTTTCGAGTTCATTGAATCGCGTCTCTGGATAACGTCTAAATTTATATGTTATGCTGCGAATGGAATGTATGGTTGCTTCCTCTTTCTATACGGAGGCATTTTATTAATTAATTATGTTATTCTATTGGACGTTTACTATTTGTAATGTACATAATGATATATTACGAACAGTAGATAGACACAAGTTTTGATTTGAATAATGGATACCACATTTTGGATAACAGATTTTCCAGTTTTTTTTTTATTAAATAACTAACCATCAAACTCGGTGGATCCAAATGCTATATAGGTCAAACTAAACACAAAAACTTTACTGGAAGATGAACAAGCCGGACCTGGATCAAAATTATTCAGTGATGTGTTTTTTAAGAATTTTTCTGGATCATATAATGGCTTGATTCGTGCTTTCAGTGTTTCTTTGAAAGGAGTTTTATGAAAATGGACATTTTATTGATGAAAGCTCTAACACTTGCTTCTCATACTATAGATATCGGAAACATATCCGTTTCTATAATTTTGGCTAAACCACAACCTTTTTTATTAAACAGTACGTTTGTTATCTTTTTTGATTAAAATGTTGTGCCTGTCCCTACTAGCAATTTTATATTTTATAATAGTTGCGAAAATGTTTTTGACACAAAAATTATAAAACAACGTTAGTCTCGGGAACATTTTTAATGCGTTTATATGACAGTTATAAATGTAAAATTGGCACCATTTTATAAAATACTTTACTATCCGTTAATATTTTGTAAACCCTTTCGCAAACATTACAAAATAATTTTATAAACATTTCGGGGCGCCTTACAAAAATATAACAGCAGCATTACAAAACAGTTTTACAAGAGCTTTTTGTATTGCACTATAAAACATACTACAATAACCGTTATAAAGCAAAAATTCAGTGTGAAATCACAAGTATTTTAAATGTATTCTAAAAGCTGCAAGAAGCAATTTTGTATTAGACGCAAGGCAAGTATAATAAATATAACGAGCTGTTTAGAAGGAAACGTATGAAGCCATTTTCGTAATCTTACTTCTATCTTGTAGACTTTATGAATTATTTTAGAGACATTGTCTGTGATACTGAAATCAAAACTTTACTGCAACGAAAATTTTATCGTGAAATATATAGCATATATCTAATAAATTTTAAGCGCGCCCCGAATTTATTCATGTTTTAAGGAAAACTTTTAAATCTTACAAATCTAACCCGACAGGGCCGCACTGCTTTTAAATTTGTTTTTTTTTTCTTGGAATATGAAGTGCGGTGTAAAGATATAAAGAGACAAAAATAATGTCTTCATTAAAAATATATAATTTAGCTTGTCCATACAACTAACTATTATGTGTATTTATAGATATAGTACTTTAACAGTTAGTGAAATGTAGTTTTACTTGCTTACTTAAATATACCTACCTAAAAGCATACCTTTTCTTAACATCACGTGTCGCGACAACGAATTTGGTTGCCAAAAAATAAGAAAAATACAAAAATCATGTCTAGTTCTTGTCCAAAAATCGATTAAATTATTAAAAAAGTGTAGAGGTATAAAAATAGGTAGGTATTGAGTTTGTTCCAACCCTCAGTTCTAAGGAGTTCTGGAATTGAAACGCAGGAGAAATTAAATTATTATAATGCAGTAAGGTCGAACTTTGAACGCTCAAATTTAACTTCGCATGGGGGTATCAAATTCAGAACTCTCTAGAACTGATACTTGGAACAAATGTATTCTTGTTTGATCCAAATTTTATGAAGGTACTTCAACTGAGGTGTGTTTATTAAAATTTATTATTGTGTTGTTTTTATGCCACTAATGCAAATGTTAGGCATAAAAAAAGACGTATCTAAGAGAAATCTGATTTTGAATATTAGTATATTAAAATATTGCGAAAAGGATGGAAATTTAGAAGTGTGAGTGGAAAATTAGGAAGAATCGTTAAAAATATATGCAGAAATAGTTTTCTGACAGCTGTGCTTGAATTGCAAGTAGCTATGTAATGAATATTTTAAAATTATTCTGAAAGTTTTAATAGGAGTTTTAAATAACCGCTGAGACTATATGCACCATGTCTAATTAAGAAGCATAAACAAATATAATATTAAAACAAATAAATATTTTCCATTTAACTAAGGGCCTAGCAAAGAGATAATCTCTGACCTCTGGCTGTGCCTAATAAACAATAGATTCGCTAAGTACCGCCCTAATAACAAATTTGTACGTACGTACCTATATTTTTATCTAGCAAACAAAATACTGCTCTAAAATTATTATTTCTTTTTAAATCAAATAAGAAAAACGAATTCTAAATTGAACAAGATACCGACCTGCTCATATCTGTAACATGAGTGCCAGGGGGCGGCCATGTCGCAATTTTGTGGAAACATTTGATTGTCATTGATAGAATCGAGAGTATATATAGTTAAGTGGCAGCATTAATGCTAATTGACAACCTTTTGGCGACTCTTATAAAATAAATTAGTTACACGTGTCATATTTTACCTTTTTTATGATAACTCTGTTCTTATTTAGTGGTAAATTTGACTGTAATCTCGGAAATACCGGCAATAATTTCTGCACATTCTGCTGCACATAACACACAAATATTCTGCTAAATTTGAAGGCTTTCCCTTTCCACAGTATATATCTATTATCATGGATCTCACTTCAGGCAGTTCATAAATATTAAAGAGTATGGACCAAAATTTACTTTTCCTACTTTAGTATATGGGCAAACCGTCCATATTAACATTCAAAGAAATAGTTTTAGGCAAAAAATGCATTGGAGTTAAAACTTGTCGTAAACAAAATTCAAAGCCATGATGCCAGTAATCACCATAATCTCCAACCTTAACCATGACAATCTTTTGGTATGTTTTCAAAAGTGTTCGAGGATCTTGTGGAAGTACATTAGGAAATCTAGTATTTATATTTTGGAATAGTACCTTTGTAGTGCTAACTGGGGGATATTAAAAGAAACTGACCATTGTTTAATGTTTTTCCTAAACTCTGTGTTTTTGTGAACATTTACCACAAAATTATCTTCGTCATTGGACTCTAGTTCTAATAGCCAATTGTTTCTTACTTCATCGTCAGTTATTTCGCCATCTGGTCCACCATCTGTTAATAATGAATTTTCATCACAAACCAGTCTTTGTTTTTCGGTTTCTAATATACTACTGTTATTTGTATTGGCAAAAGTACTTCCATAGAAATTTTGATTTGAAGCGCTATTGATAGAGTTAGTGGATTCTATTCACTTGTACCGTTTTATCATTGTCCACACCACTGACCCTATATTAGACAATATGATTAGAATGATATATGCGAATATAGAAATACTCTGTATTTCCTAACCTCTAAAATAAAGTCCAATTGGATCATTCTAAATATGCTTTATTATGTAGTTAGCAACAGCAATGTATATTTTACGCCAACAAATTTATTTTATAAAAAGTTTGTTATTGTTTTCATATTGTAGTATGTAGAAACATCGTACCTACTATAGAACAGTTTCAACGTGATCACTAAAAACATCAATTTACTTTTAAAAACGATATTGTTTCGAAAAACACTTCCATAAAACTATTTTCTTAAAGCTGTAGAAAGTAATTATATAATAATTTTAAAATATGTTTATAATGCAATTAAAAATATCACCGAAAGTACTAAAAAGCCACTATAAAACAATTTAATTTTATAGATTGGTGTGTTTTATAAGTTGTTCATAGAAATGTTTCTACAATAATTTTGAGACTCTTTTATAACATATTTTATAACTCTATTATATAAACGTTTTGATGATAAATTTATAAAACACTTTAGCTACCTACAACAGAATACTGTTCATTGCAAGTCTAATATAATCAATTAGTATTTTGGAAGTAACAATAAAATACTAATAAAATAAAACAGTTGTAGAACCCTCAAATTATAAAACAACTTTGCTAGTTGGGGTGTGTTGGAAATGATATCATTACCATCTCTATCTACACAAATCTCTATGCTAACATCATCATTAGCTATTTTCAACGTACTTGACTGACCTTCATCTAGAGATCTGTAACAGTAATACGAACAGGATTGACAAAAGGATCCGAAAAGCTTCCGACTGTTTGGTCAGAAGGTTTTCGCCTCTAGCGTAGTTTACACGTTGATTTACCGTGGCCTATTCTCTTTTGCTCCTGAAGAAGCCATATACATCGGTAACAAAACGTCGAGTTAGTAAATTTGGACATCGCAACCTATTAAGGTATTGGTTATGGTAATGTGCATGTGTCACCAGATGAACTCACCACCCACCAAATAGGCTATGTACTTATAAACAAGCGCGGAGCAACAAGTGTTCTAGACGTGAGGAGCAGAAGGGGCGCGTCATGTGGTTCAGATCACTTTCTGGTGCAGATAAGATTTAGAAATTAAATTAGCAGAAACAATAGAAGTACACGACAAATTAAACTTAACCTAGAAGTGCTAAAAGACACCCAAACAGAGGAAAAATATGAAGAAGAAATCAATAAATGCCTAGAAAATAGAACCGAAGAAGAAAGGGAGGGGCACATCGAGGAACAATGGAACAAAATAAAAATCGACACGTTGAACTCGGAGGAAAAAAAACTTGGGTAGAAAGACTTGGTTTGACGATACCTATACCAGAGCAGTGGACAGAAGGAACCAGCTGTATAGAAGATACGTACAAAGTCGAACTCGAGAAAGAAGAGAAGAATTCGAAAGGGCAAGAAAGGAAGCCAACAAAGTTTGCAGAGAAAAGAAGCGGCACTTCTTAAACCAGCAAGTCGCAGAAATGGAAAATAACTTCAAAAAACGACAACCCGAGAGAAGCCTATTATAAACACATAAGAAAATTTCGTAATGAGAGACAAAAGAAGGAAATATTGTGGCGGACCCGGATGAAGTCAAGACACTATGGACAAGGTACTTCGATGAGCTCCTGGGAGGAGAAAATCAAGAAGACAAGAAAAGCGCACCACAGCAACCAGACAAAACCACTCTCGAAGAACCCCCTGAAGAACCACCAGCCATAGATGAAATTAGGCCGGTCATACAGGCACAAAAAAATAACAAATCTCCTGGCTACAATAGCATCGCGACGGAGCTAGATAAAGTAAAGTAATTAGTAGCCAATCTTTGGCTGTGCTGAAACAAGGAGATGGCCTGGCCCCCTATTCAACATAGCCCTGGAATATGTGATCAGAAAAACATCAATAAACCCTAACAACATGTTAAGCAAAAAATCATTACAAATAGCAGCATACGCTGACGACATTAACATAATGGGCAGATCAATAAACACAAGTAACAGAGATATAATAGACAACGAAGCCAGGAAAATCGGCTTAACAATAAATACAGAAAAAACAAAAATCCTGATACAAACACGTTCAAAAAGAATATTACAAAACGTCACGATAGGAGATGACATCCTAGAAAGAGTTTCAGATTTTACCTAGCTGGGAGTAAACCTAGCGAAGGACGGCAGCGAAGAAACTGAAATAAAAAAGGGTCACTCAGGCCAATAAAGCCATACTCCACCTATTAAAATCTAGGGATGTCAACCTAGATAATAAAATAAGGCTGTACAAAAGTATCATAAGACCAATTGCCACATATGGATGCGAAACATGGGTACTAACACAAAAAATGACCTCACACATCGACGCATTCGAAAGAAAAATCTTAAGAAAAATATTTGATCTTAAGAACGACAGCGACACGTGGAGAATTACACAATTTCGAAATCTATCAACAATTTAAAGAACCGCCCATATCACAATTTTGGAATGGAATGTTAAAATGGAAGAACATAGGATGCAGAGAAGGGTATTGGAGGTAACAGGAACAAGAGCGGTAGAAAGACCGCGAAAAGGGTGGCAGGATGAGATTGCCGCAGACGCAGAACACTTAATGCGACCCAGGAATTAGAAGAGAGAAGCCAAAGATGGAGACAGATGGAGAGAAAAACTGAGGGTGGTCAAGGCCCGAATCGGGCTGTAGCGCCATATGAGAGAGAGAGTGAGGATGTACATGTAGCTTTGGATAACGCCTTGGCCTACTGGTTGGCAATCTGAGATAGTATGGGGTGGAATAAAAGTAAGCTTAACATAATCCAGTGTCATTTTAGGATCAAATGTTACATTATCTTCGCAATTGAATCGTGTGAATTTCCTGGAAAATGGAAACATGCTAGAATAGTTCCTGTTTTTAAAAAAGGTGATAACTCACAAATCAAGAATTATAGACCTATCTTTATACTTAATGTAATAGTTGACTGGTCGAAAACTAATAATTTAGTACTTAATGCTGATAAATGTCAGTTCTCATCATTTACTAAATATTTGATTTTTCTTAAAATTTAACAATTAAATTTTTTGTATTGTATTTTTGTTTTTTTTTTAAATATGTATTCGCTTTGCATATTATTTGTCCTGTAATTGGGGCCACCTGTTCGGCAATATACGCACATTATTATTATCCAGAAATAACACCACTATTCTACTCTCCTTCTTCATTTTGATATCAAATCTGTGTAGTTATGTTCTTGTGATGTCTGTTGTTATCTACGCTTTTTTTAGAATCTCTGTTTTTGCCAAGTTGCCATAAGTTGTTCATCTTTCTCAACTTCCATATTTAGAACCGAACTTTAAATAGTTCTCTTGATATTTTGTTTGTCAGTTGTCAGATTTCAACCATAACCGTTTAAATTAATCAAAGAGTTCTCTTCCCAAAGAGTTTTGATATCGATATTGATGGAATCTTGTTTCGCTCCTTACACAACCAATTAATAACAACTTGATCCACTGCCATTCCTTCAATTTTGGAAAACTGTCTTTATTGTCCGAAGTTGCCACCTTCTTGAAATAAATTTTTACTTCTGTTTTATATTGAAGCAATATAGTCGCACTTGACTAACAATTGAGAAGGTGGTTGGCTAAACTAATGCTTTAACAGGAGAGTTATTAAATTCTTTATTAAGGATTGCGCCGCTCGGGTTTAATCCGTATTAAAAATTCCGATGTGGTACAAAATAACCAGATTTCTATTTATAAATACAGAAAATTCATAATTGGTCGTTCAACGCAGGTGGTCACTTTATAGAGGTTGTCGCTAACAGAAGTTTTACCGTAGAATCAAAATAAATCAAGAATCTTTCGGTGTTAAAATTAGCAGTAATAAAACGTGAAATTGAATTGCGAGAATCATATTTCAACTTGAATTAAATTTAAACTCATCCGTACAGTAGCTATATCAACAGTTTCATCTCGAGCCTCATCACAACCTACACGTAAGATACTCCAAAATTACCTCGCTGTAGATGGAGGCAAAAAAAAACGAGAGGAAAAAAAAAGAGAGAGAACGGGAAAACTTTATGTTGCATCATCATTCCCAATTGTATACGAAAACGGTCGGAAGAGGGCGCGCTACACAATGCGGAGGCAATTTTACGAAATGTACGGAACAAAAACAAATAGCGACAACTTGAACATAAAACAGAAAAGGAAAACGAAGAAAAAATAGCGTATCTCTCGGCCGCAACGCACTATCAGTAAATATGGGAGAAAGACAATATCGTCATCGGCTACTACTTTATACATATTCCCATCGGATTCGGACGATAAAAATCCGGCGTGCATTGAAAAGAGATAAATTTCATCACACAGAAACAAACACGCTCTTAGATATTAAGGAGAGAACGATATAAATCGCTTTGAAGAGGAGGATATCTATAGTTGTGTGTGCGAGACCGGAATAAGTTCCTCACTACGTCGACAGAGATGGATATAGGAGGAAAGGCATCGTACGCTATTGTGTGTATTTTAAGTGGAAACTAGCCGCAGTATGTTACTCTGCAATACTTGTGAGCGATTCGTGTAAACAAACTGTGCACAGTCCAGCAGTTTACCGGATTTACTGCAGCATAAAACGCCTCCGCTACGTTCACACGGATATATGGGCCGTCCATGTCCATGTTGTAGTCTGTCACTGGATGGTGTAGATATACCAAATCACGATTTTAATGACTCTTCGATTGCTTAAAATGTATTCAAGATATTCGTCGATCCATCTATTGTACTTTTCGTTGAAGCGACGAAGGAATATAAGCCACCAAAAATATTTTATCTGATACAGGATGATCTAAAAGTTTTAGGACAGTGATCATATATGTTTTTCTTGTGATAATGTCTTAAGAAATAATTTCATAAGATCATCTAGTTTTGGGATACCGTGATTGAACTACTTTAATGAATTTTGGACCACAATAGAAACTCGAAAACACACCAGGAGTGATAATTGAGGGACTTCATACCAATTTGCATATTCAAGGTAACGTCGAAACGTTGGTCAAACATCCTAAGACTCTGGCTGGATGGAACACGTTTGCATCTTAAGACCCTCGGGGATTGCAAGGGGTGCATATTCAGATTCAGTTGCATACTCAAGACGGTGATGATCTTAAGACATTTGGGGATTGTAGCAGGGCGTGCAGTTGTGATTGACTGTCATCGAGGGATGCGATCCTTGAAGGCGTTGGGATGCATTAAGGAGCAAAGGCAGTGATGCGGTTGTAATTGAATGTAGGGTGTGGCTGAGCTGGTGGATCTTTAGAATGACGGGGTGAATTTTAATTGGGTGAGTAGGATAAAGGAATGTATATTGGTTAGTAATTAAACAGCTACCGTGCGTGCTAGAAATATATATGATGGAAGATATTATACCAAAGTGGTGGCTCTTGTAAATCCAAAAATGGAGAAAAATTCTACTCACTGGAGGTTTGAAGGACACTGTTCAGGTATTTTCTTTTATTTGATCTTTTATTTGATCTCAGCCTGATATTTGCTGGTCTAGTAATACATCAGCTAAGTCTAAGCAGGTAAACCGTTAACTACAGTAACTCTTCTTCTATATCTCAAATAGGGTTACATCAAGAGTTTTGCAAAAAAGGTATCCCTGGCTTCATAGGACAATTCAGTTTTTTATTTAAGCTCCTAGCAGCAATATAGAGACATTTCTATCGGATACCCAGGCGGCCCTAAAGACATTGGCATCCTACCAGATAACCGCGAAACTAGCTTGGGATTGCTTGGAAAACCTAAGAACCCTGGCCATACACAAGAAAATCAATTTGGTGTGTGTACCGGAGCATAAGGGTATACCAGACAAGGAAATAGCAAAGGAGCTGGGATTCGCTGGATCTAAACCGGGTCTGGCGATAACCAATACTGCGATCCGTGGTGCAGTGGCTGAGGGAATTACAAAAGCACACCAGTTACACTGGATCAACGCTGAAGGTCCGATAATGGGGCAACTAGATTCTAATTAACAGTCCTTTTGATTTTTTAGTAAATATGCAAGGGCCACCATGGATTGAAGTGGATCTCAGAAAAATTGAAGTTAATTGAAAGTTTGTAATTGATATAAAGTCCAAATGCAATGGTTTCAACCAATGTTCAGTAAATATTATTACATAAATTTGAAGTTTTCATTATATAGAAATTTGTTCTTCAATGTAATGTAATTTATTTTGTAAAAATTGACATTTTGATGAAATATGTAAAACTTATCTGCATTAGTCTTTTCTTCATTTACGTTTTCTACTGGCTCTTCCGTTGGATTCGTTCTAAAAAACAATTTATTCTGACTCGCCGGCCATATCTCCGGGTTGTATGCTTCTTCAAGTCGACCATACGGAATAGAGATTTTATAGGATAAGTATTCATTGGGGAATTTTGAATTTAGCTTTTCTATCTTAGGGTTATTAAAACCATTTGTGGTTAAATGTTTAATAATACTCGCGTCTGTTGTCGTTGGTTCTAATCCGTACACATGTAAATGCGCATACCGGGTAGTTCCTTTTAATTCGAATTTTTTTCCTGTACTAGGGGTTGTCTCTATTTGTGATCTCCTTCTTTGTTTTCTGGTTATAGTTGTAAATTCATCTTCTTCATTCCTACTTGATTATTTGTCTTTATTAACTCGTTTTCGTTCTCTGAAATTATATTTCTTTTAATGGCTCCGGCATAGTTAAAGTTTCTGTTTTTACATTTTCGATGTTTTTTTGTTGACTCTGGTCAGTTTCGGGTTTCATCTCGTCGCCTAGTTTTATATATATTTTTTGATACAGCGCCACCTTGCGGATTTCTATTGGTATTTTGCGGATAGATCTGTGTTTGTATGAGTAGTTTTGGATCTTTTATTTCTTGATACATATTTTTATTTTCTAGTTTTAATTTCATAATTTCATTTTGAAGAACTGTTGTTATAATATTTGTTATTGATTCAGCATTATTTATTCTATCATTTATGTATGCTTCTAATTTATTCGCTTCTTTTACATTTAGTTCGGACTTTTCTGGGGTTATGGATTCTAGACATGTCAAGCAGGCCTATTTCTTGAATGAATCATCTTCTTTCATCGAGTTAATTTCACATCCGTTATAATTTCGCGTCCAATTATTTCTGCAGCTTATATACTCGTCATAGCGACCGATGCTTTTACAACACGCAGTAGACTCGATCGCCATATTGGCTTATACCTAAGGAAATACCTACACAAAATTGGCATCTTTAAAGATGAGCCTATTTGTAGACTATGCAATGAGGAGGAGGAGAGAATCTACCACATTATCTTCGCATGCGTTGCATTGGAACGCCGAAGACTGCCATTGTAGGGAGCACAAACTCACTGACAGGACTGTTGGAAACGGATTTCCCACACAAGCTACTAAACCTAGTTAAAGGAACTAACCTCTTCATGTAATGAAATCCACTAGGTGCGAAATGATACAATAAGCCACAGATCGCGCTGTTAAGGGGATGAAAGAAAAATACCTGACTCGTGCCTAATGATAAAACAAACAAACAACCACACTCCTACCGAATTCGAACTCTTGACCTTGTCACCGATGACACATGTCATCGGAAAGACAAACCCACCTTACAAGGGACGAACGATACAACGTTGGCGATTTACAAAAAGCCGCCGTTCCCTTTTTCAAATGATGATTGTTGGTGGTGTTGACAGTTCAAATGTTCCAATATTATTGGTGGTCGATCCATATTGACACATAGGCTTTCGGGTTGCCTTCTAGGGACACCTGACAAACAGTGTTGTATATAGGTCCATAAAAGGCCTCCCTTCTGGTCGTACTCCCACACCAATCCGTAGATATCTCCAAACTTTCATTTCATCATTCCCTCCAGAATCCCTTCTTCGATCACTACTTTTGACATATCGCAGAATCATATGTACAAACATCACAAGCCTTATTATAAGCAAATTATTTCCATGGATTTATTTTATATTTTTAATACTAGCAGTGACAAGTGCTAACGAATCCATGCCATCAACACAAAATATTGTGGTGTTAACACTGATTGCTGACAAAACTCTCAAGCATGGATCATTTTTTTTGTCGAGTTAAATTATACGGAGGTTTATTGAAAGCATGTTGAATGATATCAATTGTAATAGAAAGATTTGGTTTGGAATTTGGTTTCCCCAACAATTGGACGAACCTATTGATGTCAATATATTTTTCAATTGAGACGTCTTAATGCTCACTGAAGTAAGATGACGTTTGAAGAGGACTCGATTCTGGAAGCTAGGTGATGAAGTGGGGTGGGTTGGTTCTTGATGGAAAGACGAGCAAAATCATGACAGTCCATAAACTTCTATCAAGAAAATCTATCCTACAATACCTGCATGACTTAATTGCTAAATTGAAGAAACTGTTTTAAAATTGCATTCGTTCCAAAATTTACCAGAATGTTTGAAAATGTAAGATCTTTTGCCAACTAATTTTCAAGAAGAGGAGAAAATGACTTCATTTAGTTGTTACTGTTTCAGATCAGGTTAGGGAGCCTGTTGTCATATTGCCATCTAATTACAGATCTGATGCAACCAATTTTTTGTTCATTTGGATGTAGGAGCAGCAATGTTGGCTCGTTGAAATATCTCGTCTTGGGACGACATTTCTTTAGCAAAATCGAATAGAATTGCTGCCGAAAGGTGTCGGTAAGACCGTTTAAATTAAATTTATTCTTTTCAGATTTTATTTAGAAGTTTGACAACAAAATCTATCAAATAATTTTTTCCATGCATTACTTCTACAATTTAACAACAATTCCTCCATATAGCCAATCGGTCCCAATAGCGCACCGTAAAACGAAGTAAATTTCTCACTCCAAGATATCATCCTTCCCATTCGAACTTGAAGATCATCATCCAAAATTCTTCGAACGCAGAGTTATTTATAAGAGTCCTCCCCATAATCCCGTCGTGATTTTTTCTTCCTCCTCGCTTAAGGAATCTAATTTCAGCGCTCATTTATTACGGAGCAAATAGTTTTCTATTCGATTAAACGTGGGTCTCCGAACTCCTGCTGCCTTATCAAATCAGCATCCGGATGATAGGGCCACTTCAAAGTTAAGACCGTAATGGATGAGAGAGTGGGAGGATTTTAGAAATTTATCGTTATTTACCTTAAGGGCACTGGCAGGGGTTGAAAAACAGGAACGTCCACGTTTGTCTTGTCACGGAAATTCATTTTTCAGGATTACTCTCGTAACGGGGGAGTCTGTACTGAGAAAATCGATAAAATTAAGTTTTATTCCTTTTAGGGATGTAACCATAAAAGATATTTATAAGGATATGTTGATCGAAATTGAAAATAATTAAATTGGTTGAAATGATAAAATCACTCTCTTAAATTTAGTAGATTTAGTTGTCAAAATAACTTAAGCCAAGACATTTCAATTACATATTATGACGTAGTTTTTTTTTTTTTATTCAAAGAAGTAATATTTCTATCGTTAGCGCTTATTAACTCCTTATCTTGACAGGAACCACTCATCGGTGATTAATTCGTTACCTTTAACGAGTTGTAAGTCTGTTTTGAAGTTCTGTGTAAAGAAAAAGAGAAACTGTATATATCCATTGTGCCCGCCCGTTCATAAAGAAAACCTCTTAAAAATATTCGAATATAAGAAAAGCCATTGTGAGCGCGGTAGGAGAATAAAAGTCCCGAAGATAAAGTTTAATTTATTTTATGAGCTAAATTAACCAACTCACTTTTCGTTGAAATACTTTTAGTTTCTTTCTTAGTAAACCTTCCATCCTAATTAGGCTATTCAATTGCTTTTTTAACGACCGTAATTTTGAAAATAGCGCACCTCAACACTCTTTCTTCTTCTTCTTCGTCGTTGTCGCTTCTTTTTTGAACGAAGTTTCCTTTTTCGCCTTAGATTAGAAGATGGAAGGATGGGGGGAGAGAGGAAGACTAACAAGATACTCCCTTTTGCCGGTAGATATTCGAATGTTTTAATTAAATCGTCCACTCCACATTCTCCGGCTTTATCTTATCGCTAAGTAAAAGGGCTTTGTATTTGTAACTTTTAATAAGGCGATAAGAATAAATGTACTTATTTCAAAATTATTGTAGATTGGATATTTTTATCCTTATATATAGTCTAATTAAATATGCCACTTCTAACCAAGCCAGGGAGAACACTTAGTCTTCATGACGAATTACAATTGGGCAATGACGTTTTTAATAACCTAAGACAAAACCGGTAGCAGAATCATACGAGAGCGTATTTTTATGTTATCTACCTAGCTATGAAACAAAAGAGTGACGATGTCAAACAAATTATTGCAAAATTGCTATCACTGTTAGAAGTACATGTTAGTAAGTTGTGTTTAGTTTGTGCTGCTTACAGAGATTTGAGGCAGTCTATTTCTCGATAAAATGAGTGAAACTAAGGTTGAACATCGCAGCGTAATAAAGTTCCTGACAAAGGAATGCAATGGTCCAAAAGCAATTCACGAAAGAATGGTTGCTGTGTATGGGAAAGATGCACCATCTTATTTTCAAGTAAAATATTGGTCTAAACGCTTTCGATAGGGCCGAGAGTCAATCAATGATGACTCAAAGTCCGGACGACCTGTTGAAGATCGAACTGAAGACATTGTGCGAAAAGTCGAAAATTTGGTATTGAAAGATCGACGTGTAAAGATCTCTGTCATTGCCAATGAATTCTGTATATCCGGAGGAAGTGTACTCAAAATTTTGCATGACAATTTGGGTATGAAGCAGGTGTCTGCACGGTGGATACCCACATTGCTTACACCTGAACAAAAACTGTACAGAAAAGAAGTTGCTCAAAAAAATTTGGTCGAGTTGGAGAGCGACAAAACATTTTTATCTCGAATTATCATTGGGGATGAGACTTGGGTACATCATTAGGACCTTCCTACTAAACAAGAATCCATGCTGTGGATTCATAAGGGCTCTCCATCACCAAGAAAGCCCAAGACACAATTTTCTGGAAAAAAAACTGACGGCAACTGTTTTCTGGGATGTTGAAGGAGTCTTGCTTATTGAATATATGCCAAGAGGGTCTAATTTAAAAACTGATCTAAAAGAAAAACTCTCGCATTCATATCCACAAAAAAACTTGTTGCTGATAATCAATGATTGTGGATTTATAGAGTTAAGGCATCCACCTTATAGGACCGACCTAGCTCCGTCAGGCTTCTTCTTATTCAAGAATTTAAAAAATCATCTCAGGGGAAAGCCGTTTACGTCGGATGAACAACGCAAAGAAGCTGTTGAAGTTTTCTAAGGGTATGGGGCAATTGGAAAAAGTTCTTTTATGGCTAGGTAGATACCATAAAAATACGTCGTCGTATGTAGATCTTAAATCACGCAATTATTGAGAATTATTAATTTAATTTTGGGTAGGAAACACAATAGTTATTTGTCTGCAAGTAACTAGAAATTCAGTTTCAATCAAATAAATGTTAAAATGAGAAATGAAAGAAATGATGATAGAGTAACATAACTTGGTCATAGGCCATTACTGCCTGTACCTTGAGAAAATGAACACCTGCCTGTAATAGGCGCTCATTGTATATTGTTGGACATCACCTAGCAAACGAGTGCAATGAAAATAGATCGAGCATTAGAAGAGGACCACGTTGTTTCGATCTAACCGATCTCGTCAGCGATCATCCAAATGCTGGACCTAACTTCATCGGTAGTTAGGTCCCCCTCCTGCTCGGAGCAGGACGCTTGCCGCCTTCTGGGCTCCCATCCTTTTACCCCACCTTCTCGGTCTGTCCATCGCCGTCCGTCTCTGTTCGTCGGTGTTGCCTGTTGGACTCCGGGCGATTTCTTGTAAGTTCTTTTTGTGAACTCAAAGACAGTTAGATTAATTACCCCCTTCCCCTCCCCCACCACTTCCTCCGCCCATGAATTCATCCAGATTTCCTAACAGACTGCCTAACAGATTAAGTCATCTAACTTAACATCACAGCAGTTCAACGATCTCTTTACGAGAATAGGGCAGAATATATTGACGTAAGTGATGTGGATGCCACTATAGATTTAACAAAGATGAATAGTCCCACTGGTTTACGTTTTCTGCAATTAGCAAGCCAAAGCAAGATACGCGATGTGATCGAAACATTGAGAAGGAAGGATACTAAAGACATTTATGGAGTAAGCACTGTTTTACTGAAAACCATTGCTTCTGAGATCATCTAACCTTTAACGCGCGTAATAAACACCTGTATAGATGAAGGAGTATTCTCAAATAAATTGAAGATTGCTAAGGTCATACCAGTGCATAAAAAGGGTAATACAGAGCGAGAGGACAACTATAGACCCATATCATTATTACCCACATTCTCGAAAGTTTTTGAAATAGTAATAAAAACGAGATTAGTGCAATATTTTGAGAAGCACCATTACCATTGCCATTGACATCATAGACAGCATTTTGACTGCGCACGGCATAAGGGGCACCGGTTATAAATTCCTGCGTTCATACTTGGACAGCTGGATACAGTTAGTCCAGTGGTGTGATAGTCAATCATATCCTAAAAGTATGACAATTGGAGTGCCCCAAGGCCCAATTCAGGGCCCGCTATTATTTCTTATATATATAAATGACTTGCCTCATAACGTTGACCATCTACATGCTTGTCTGCACGCTGATGACGCCTCTTTCTTGGTTGAAAATCCTCAAACAGGCACAAATAAAGCAGCAATTAAGAACTGGTGTGATGCGAATAGATTGAAATTAAATTTGAGTAAAACTGAATCACTTTACCTCCTCGACAAGGAGTACAGTGGCATATGCTCAATTTTCGGGATTACAGGTGGATACGCAACTCAAGTGCGTAAATCATGTCAGCTTGTTGTCAAGCACACATGAAGCGACAAAACACAGTGTTGCATCTTAAAGAATTTTGCTGTTGGGTACCTCATCAGAGGTCCAAAGTATACTCCTACTGTAAAACAAGGCTGTAAGAGCATTGTGCAATTTAGGATATACGGAAACTGTGTGTTTCAGTAATATCAAGAAGTTACCACAGAATTAATACCCAACTCGTTTCATTTCACCGAAATAATTTAATCACGCCCGGAACGTACACACTACACACACCGTCATCATTTTATTCAGACTCCCCAACGCAGGTAATTTGATCCCATCTCGTACGAAAATGTTCAAAAGACTGGACATTAAAATCAACGTCCGCGTCTATTTGTTAACATGAAACCAAGTCTAAGATAGATATACGCGCAACGCCTATTAATAACCCCTCTAAGCTTAAAAAGGACAAGTGTAAATATCCAAGACGCGTTCAGCTATCCGAGAATAACGAAGGTGCGCTGTCCCGCGTGACAGAAGTCGTGGTGTCAAACGACGACCCCAACGGAGACCCTCCTCTTCGGGCCTGTACGACCGTCGGTCCACATCCGAGAGATCTCCACCGTATTTCGCACGTAACAGTTTTTCCCTCGGCTGAGGTCGAACGTTGATTAAACGGCTCGTTAGGATGTTTTATCTCCTTCACTTCGGCTAACTCTACGTTTCACCTTTTCGGTGGTATATTTTCAGGTTGATGCCGCCGTCTTTTCTGGCATGTTAATATACGGGGGCGCCGAACGACGATGGGATTGCTTTGATATGAAGCGCGGATTTTAATTAACGCCCGGCCGTCGATAATAAAGTGATAGACATTTCGGATGATTATCGTTGACATTGACATGTGCTTGAACTTCTATTATATACTCTCGCATTATTTATTTTTACGTCTTACTTTAGTATATTCAGTTTTTTCTCATGAAAGAGCCGATATAGTTGGCTCCTACGTATTAATTGGCGAAGGAGCCGATATAGTTGGCTTTCAAAAAAACATTCCATACTCAATTCTCTTCGTTAATGCTTAACAGTACGCGAAGGGACATATCAAAGTTTTACATAGATTCCTATCATATTGAGTGGTGTCTTCTCGAATAAGAAACCAGCAATAATCTGCTATCATCATGAGATCCCACCTACCCTGATATCGTTTTTCCAATTCTTCAATATCGATACCCCAGTTCTATACTGTAACAACTTAACAAACATGGTAGGGTAAGCTGTATAGTGATTGCCCCCCTTGAAAAAAATTTTTCGGTAATACTTCGATAGCAACTCACTCTTCTGATGACAAATTCAAAAGTAAAATACTTTTTAATATTATTTGAAGTTTTTATTGCAGGGAAAAATAAGTTTTATCTAACAATTTTTATTCATGTTTCCGTAAGAAAATGATAAATAAGACACTCATCCAAAATATAGTCATTTGCCCTTTTTGTATAGTAATTTATTTTGGGGACATAGCTGAAAACTTGTCTCATCTCCATTGAAACTACGTTCAGGAGAATGGAGAGTAGTGGCATAACATTTTTCTTTTAATTAGCAATGAGTATCTTGAAACCATTTTCTGATGTCTGATTCACTTATCTTGGACGATGCTGATGCTACCTTTAGATTTTCTCTCAGTCAATTCAGGATGTCTCTTAAAAAATGCTTTATACCAAGGTAATTATTGGTAAATGGATTTTGACAGGGATTATCATCAAGGAATTGCTTAACTGAGATTTGGACGTCCATTCTGTCAAGTCTTTTTCTTCGATGGTGTTGAGAATTGGAGGTGGACCAACGGATATCTTAAAAAACTTACTGGAAGATCTAAACTGAAGTGTGGACATGGAGATATTGTGATATTTTCGGCAGACTGTTCTAACTGGAACCCCTCTTTCGACTTCTTCGCTAGCTTTTGAAAGCTCACATTCTTTCTATTTTCGAACATATTTCTCTCTTTCTACTATTTTCGGCATTCTGTAATAAATATATTGATGATCGAAAAGTGTTAATTTATAGCGAAAGTAAAGGAAGAATTAGTAAAAGCTATCAACGGATAAATAAAAAAGATATGGCAAAATTATTGGCCTGTCTTTTGACTAGTAATTGGTCACGGCCAACGACTGTATAATACGTTGACGTTTTTGCAAACTTTTATTTAAATAAAGCCCTTTCTGGCTAACCTTTTCATGAGCCGTTTTGAAAAGGATCTAGAATCTGAGAGCGAATACTTTCCTAGGGTTTGGTTGAGGTATGTGGATGATATTTTCGCTATATTTGACACTAAAAAATGTAATATTGACGATTTTCTCAATAGTTTAAATAATCGGTTCGAAACCATAAACTTCACTTGTGAAAGAGAAGAAAACGGTCAACTACCCTTTCTAGATACTTTAGTAATTAGAAATAACAATAGATTAGAGTTTGACGTGTATAGAAAGGAAACCAGTACACTTCGCTACATTCCTTCAGACTCCCATCATTGTGTTCAACACAAAATGGCAAGCTTGAATTTTTTGGGCAACAGACTTCTCACTTTTCCCTTGAACAAGGCGAGGTATGAGAAAGAGCTTAAAATTATAAAAGATGCGGCCAAGTGTAATGGTTTCCAGCCTCAGCATATCTATAAGTTAATCAGGAAGTTTAATTATAAGAAAACTGTGAAAGAATCTACGACTTTTCGAGAGGATGTTAAAGCTTCACCCGTTGTGGCCCTCCCTTACGCTTCCTTTATCACTAAAGGTTTGAGTCAAATCTTCAAAGAGCTAGATCTCAGAATAGTTTACAGTTCTGGGACTAGTTTACGAAGTCTCATCGGTAACCCTAAAGATAAAATACAACCTCTAGAAAAGTCAGGTATTTACGAAATCAATTGTAAAGATTGTAATCAAAAATATATTGGGCAAACCAGAAGAGCAGTCTCAACTAGATATAAAGAGCATATGGCTAATCTTAGATTTAAAAGAATTGAGAAATCGAGCGTTGCCCAACACATTTTTGAAACAGATCACAACATCGATCATACGAATGTTAAATTAATTAGACAAATAAACAATTGTAAGTTTCTAAATGTTTTCGAAAGTTTAGAAATATATAAAAATAAGTCATGTGTAATGAACTCTGACAATGGACCTATACCGCATTCGTCATTGTTTTCGTTAATCGGAAATTAATGATGCGTATCGGTTTGACCGTGCATAACATTTAGGTTACCTGTTTTTGTAGATTTTATTTTAATTTAGTTTTATTATCGACTGGATAATGACAGCATTGCTGTTGAAACGCGTCGGTGTTTTAGTTCAAACTTGTTTGGTGTTTAGTGGGTTAAAGTATTTAGTGTTCTACTTCTGCATCAAGAGACCCAGTGAAGAACAAGGCTTTTGCTATCTATGGCATGAAGGTATTGCAAAGCGAGGCGCAAATAAGATTGTCTATCGTTTTATAATAGCTCAAAGAAACACTCAAAACACATCGGTTTATTCGAAGCACGCTTTGTCAAAGTAACTTCTTACAAATTTAAATCGTCCAAGTCATACAGTTCTCCTGTTTTTAATTTTTTCGCGAAAGCCGATATTTTCATAGATATCAAATGTTCTTGAAATTGACAGCAGATAGGTATACGGAACTATTAACAAAGTTATCCTAATTTATGACGTAGAATCCAAAAATGGTAGACAATATAGGGTGTTCCGTTAAAAATAACCCAACTTTGATATGCTGTACATTTTTGAATCACCCTGTATGCTTACAAATAATTTTAAAATGTGCTTCTTATCGTCCTACATATTTGACCAAAATTTGAAACTCATATCTCTTAGCGTTTAGACACAAGAGACCGAGGGAATAGTCGTGACTCACCCATATGTATGCACAGATCTATTAATTCCTTGATTTGATTGGTTCTAGAGAAAAAAAGGAGTGATTTAACGACTATGACGTTCAAATAAAGCCCAAACATGTTAAATCCTGTTCAGAGATGCCCGTTAGCATGATAATAACTTGATAGTTTCTTTTAACTTACTCATAAAAGAATATCTTTAGACATACATAGTACATTAAAAAAAAACAATTCTCAGAAACCTGACGTGCTAACCAGTTTTTGAAAATATTTTCAGAATTACAATGAAAAAGTCCATAACGGTAACAAGTTACACTGTAGAACTGGTGTGTCGATATTTAGATGGAATCTTTCTTCTTATTCATCACTCATTTTTTCTACATTAAAATCGCCCAACCCCTATAAGAGCAATGAAAACAACTTGGGATGTCTCCAAGCTAACGCTATGTAATTAGCAACATTTTAGGGACAGAATTTTCCGTTAAGTAATTTAGCGAAAACCGCACCATTAATAATACCCAACCAGATTGAGTTTACATCGCAGGAACTACTAGAATAAAATTATCTCTCTCAACGTCCAACACTAATACAGATCTAACAACCTAGGCGTAAAAAAGACGAGATAAATAGATTTCTTAAGCGAGAACTTAGATGAAGAAGTGAGGAACCCAGGCGAAGTTCATTTATAACTACTTTAGAAATATAGGTTCGTGTATTTTAGTAATTTAATTATAATTACTTTTAAACACTCTAAGCTAAGATCTAATCGGATTGCCTGTATTCAGGAACATCTTCTTATGATGACCTAATAAGAGAGGAAGTTGCAATACTAGTCTGGAACTTTCCCATCTCTAGTAGAAGCACACTCTGCTGCCACACGAGGGTAGAATTCCACATCGTCGAATATAATAGAATCATGTATCAACGTCCTTTGTGATTAATACAACGCGTCGAAGAGTAAGTTGAAGGAAAGCAATCAAAGTTCTTTAAATAGTTCATTGTCGACTTGTGAGGAAGTTGCGAGATCGACTTTTAAGCTGGCGGAAATACACTTGTGGCGTCTTCAAACGGTGTGCTTTTTGAAAATAAATTGCTAGCGGATTAAGTTCGAGATTCTTTCACGTGTCAGAAGCTTTGGTGTATTGATTGGAGTAAGTTAAAGTTCCAATGGGTTTAGACGCTCTATACAATTTCTTTTAAAATATATTCGTCGGCAATAAAAACGCAAATTTTAGAGTTATTCATATGTAGATATTCCTTGAGCAAACTCAACAGGGGGACGATTACAATGTGCGTTTAATATTTTCCTTTTTTATATGTGTATGTGCGTCCAGCGTCGCAGAAGCCTTCGGAACATTTTACCGACTCAATGGTCCGAAAGTCAATTTCACTCTGATGTGATGTGAATAAAATTGGACGGTGGTCCTTCTCCATCTACGCATCCTCCTATCATCCGTTTCGCCCCACGCACTCACGTTTCTTACTCGGGGAAGAAAAAAACTCAGACAGAATTAATGTCCAGTACGTCCGAATGGACACGGGATCTGCAACCGTAGGGTATTCCCGGATATTTTTTCGCCACCCCTTGTCTTAAAATTCATCTGTCCGTGTTTGTTTTGCCTAATAACGTGAAATCACGACTGTATAGCCCGCTGTGCTGCTTATATCCTTGAAATCCTATTACGTCAAGTACGTAGGGTTTCTCTTCTATCCCCTAGTTTTCCTTAAAATCCCATCTTTAACTAGATTTTCCCTTTCTAAAAGTAGATGTATTGCATCACGTAAGGAGATGGTAGGAAGTTGACCTGTCTATTTTTGGAATATACGAAGATGTATCGATATCTAGTTAACCTAGATCGTTGATTTGAACATGAGAAAAATTTACTAAAGATGACACTCTAGTTCTCTAAGCCATAAGAGGTTTCATGATTAAAAATCTGATGGAAAAGTTGCTTCAGTTTTTTTTTTTGAGACTGCAATGGAATAATCATGATTGATTTTCAAGATCAGGGAGGAACAATAATTGGGAATTATTATTCGACATTACTGATCACTCTATGAGAAAAAATTATGGAGAGAAGACATGGAAAATTGAGAATAGATTTAGGAGAAATTCTACCAAGTTAACTACAACAAATCATTTAAAACAATTGCTACAATCTTTATCTGCCAACCTATATTCAGAAGCCAAAACATATTATTTTAAATTGAATATCTTCTAACCGTAGTTTTACGATGTGTACAAACAATTTTGAAATATGTTTAAAGTCGTTCGCGATAGTAAAGGAGGATAACATCCGAATGCTGTTCTTGAGTTCTTTCGTCGAGATGGTTCGTAATAAGATAAGAAAAAGCAATTCGGGGACGTCTCGTGCGTTGTTGCTTTCCTTTTTAAAGTGTATACCTATATAGATATATACGAGTATAGGAGTGGATTGAATAGGAGAGACAAAATATAGAAGTAAAACGAAAAAGATAGAGGAGAGAGTGGGGAAAAGAGAGACCGATATTCTTCTCGAGAATGGTAGTTCATAGTGACAGTTGTCTAATAGATTTCGGTCTCACTTAATATCGGTGGCAGAAGTAGTACGGCAGCAGCTAGGGCCATTAGTCAGAATTGACACAAGTGAAATAATGCTGGTCCAAATGAAATATATCGACAACTACAGTTCAGGATCGACCGTGCCCATTATTTTTGGACCTCACACAGCATGTTCTTGATCGCTTTTATTGGACCTAGGAGACGTCGGATGGGAACGATAGGAAAAAAAAGAGAGCTACTTTAGATCGCCCAGATAACAATTATAACTCACTTAAAAAAGCGGACATATATTTACAAATTATCTTCCTACTGAGTTCTGTTGGACTAGTTTGTTTAACGGTTTATTCGTTATTATTTGATTTATGCGAGAATATTTTTTTTTCTTGTAGATTAATGATGGTAATAAAATAATGTTTCGCGGTCTAAGTTGTCTTTAATGGTAAAATTATCGTAATGGTATTCGTATTTACTGTTAGCCGTGTAGGTATTATATAGTTATATACGTTTAGTGACAATTTAATAGAAATCAAAAACCTGTATTTTATTTTTTTTAGTATGTGCTTTATTTGAAAATATAATAATGTACTGTTATTTTTCTCAGAGTTTCGTAATGTTTATTTACTAATTATGCCAATGAAATGACACATCTATTCAGGAAATCAAAATCAGCACAAATAATCCCAGTAATTTTACTTGAAATCACAAAGTAGTCTTTCTTAGAACTATACAGAATTTCTGTGGAAGTACCATAGCAGCAGCACCTCATAATTTAACAGTTAGTGAAACTAATAAACTCATTGCTTCGGAAGAAAATTTAAATAGAATTTAAACGATAGGAAGAAAAAATTAAAACAAGGTAAGAGCTGACATCTTGAAAATTTTTTGAAAAGAAGAATCTGTAAAACTTAAGAGTGTTGCTCAACGGTGCCCTCCGTTGCTGCAGAGATGCTTATCTAGGGGGCGAAACCAATCCCTCAAAATCACCGCCAAATTTCGATTTTTCGTAAATAATGTTTAAACGGTTAAAAATAGAAACAAGTTTCAATGGCAGATTGACAGCATTTATGGAGCTCTTTCGATTGGTATAGGTATCCATATACAGGGCGTTACAATACAGACGCAAAGACGCAGCGTATATTATGCTTATTTGTTCGAATTGCAGGAAATGATTGTAACGACTGTATTTGCTGTCGAAGACTGTATACACAAGTGCTTTTGATAACTTGACAGGATGTCCACAAAATGATGAAATTTTAATACTTGCTTATTTTAACGAGATACGCTGGATATGGCTACGGGACGAAGGGTATCGGGACGCAGAGGGAGAAGGGGACACACTCTCATTGAAATAGGCGTTTAAAAGGTTTTTTAGATCTCCTTAGCATAGCTACTAGTTCACTATTATTAACAATTGAATATCTTAATAAATCGTAGAATTATTTTTATTAAGGAAACGCAGCAATTAGGGTGAGAGTGGGGTGGCGTGAAATTATCTCCATATATACAGTAGACTCCCTCTAGTTCGGCCACCTCGGGACCGGATTTCAAAATGGCCGGACTATCCGGATGTAATACAAAAGACATTGTTTCAACATATTTACTTTATGTACTTACCAAAGAGAAGATACCGTACTAAGGAGAAATCTGAACAGAAAGACACATTACGTACTGTAAAAACAAACCAGAAATTTATTTGAGGAAATTATGTACTGTACACGTACATATTACTTGTCTCATAACCTATAAAAATTAAAAGAAATCTGTTATAAGTGTTAACAACTGTTGCAGCGTACATGTGTACATCGTCGTACGTTCCAGTGCTGCCCTTCCCTCTTCATGGCTTAAATTTCCCTCACTAGTCCCTTCTTCCCCATCCTGTTCCTCATCCTCGCCATTAGCTTCTTGATTACGGGTCGATGGCCGCAGTGGTTAGGCGGCTGACTATTGTTGTGAGAGGACGACAGGCGCCGGGGTTCAATTCTCTAGAGGGACGGTGACATTTTTTGAGAGAGTTTAATCCCGGATCGACTTGCCATTCGCTGTTGGGAGCAAAGTGATTAACAGCGCGGCATCATAAAAGGCGATATGATGCTGTCACAAAGCCATTTAAACACAATTTACACACACCAAACTATACCGCTAGAGTTGCAGTGATAGCCAGACAAGCGATACAGTTTACGGAGTCACTGCAACTAAGCACCCACCACATAAAAAAAAATTCATTACAGCTTGAACAATTTCATCGTCATTTAATATTTCATTGCCAAGCTCATCATCGTTGCTTACAATCCATTCAGTAACATCGCTCTCTACAAGGCCACTAGAATTACCTTCTGGCAGTCGTTGAAGATCTCTTAACATTAATGTCTATCATCTGGTTCCAACATCTGAATAGTAGTTTCATTAGCTTTTGGGTTTTCTTGTTGGGCCTTGTCAACGATCTCTTCTACACCTGGCCAGACCTTTCTCCAAGACTTTGTCAATGTGAATGGAGAAATCTCATCATATGCTTCAGCTGCCATATAAATGACATCTTTCAAGTTAATTGTCTTTAGGGCCTGAATTAGTCCTGTGTCACCCTCACTGTCCAATTTATTTAGGATTTCAGAGAAAAGTTTCTTGCTATATTTTCTTTTAAAACACTCAATAACCCCTTGCTCCATTGGTTGGGAAATACTTGTTACGTTAGGTGGCATATACATAAGCTATTGTGCATTTATATGAATATATATAATATTCAAGTTCTTAAATGCTCTAGGTTTTATCGATTTTCCAATTACAAACACAGGCAGCTTATGTGACCCTGACGCATTCGAACACAAAGCAACTGTAATTCTTTCTTTGTTCACTTTAAACCCTGATGCTGACGTTTCTTGTGCTGTCGCGAAAGTTTTTCGTCAGTTCCTTTTGATCGATATTATAAATTTGTTCTGGACTATATTTTTCACGAGCAATAATACTCTTCAACTTTTCTGAAAAGCCAGTTGCTGCCGGTTGATCATTTTTTTTCCATATACGCTGATAAAATGAACTCCATGGCGTTTTTTCCACCTTGACAACCAGCCATCACTTGCTGTGAATGAATCTTTTCCTCCAGGTTTTGCGTTAAGAATGATTGCCTTCTCCTTTAAAATTGGCCCATTTTATTGGAGTACCTCGCCTGCGCTCCTGTATAAACCATAGCCACAAAGCATCACCAATTTCTTCAAGTTTAGGCTTTTTTAAAATACATCGAGTAGACAGCACCTTTTCAGCTTCAATCCGAGTACAAAAAGTCTCAATAGATTTCCGGTTCCGACGCCAGTCATTTACACTACTTTTACCGACATTAAATTGTCTACATATACTTTGGACCGATTCACCTTCATCTAGACGCTCTAGGATACTGCGTTTTTGTTCCATTGTCACAAATACATGTTTACGTTTTTCACTCATTTTAGAAAACATTTTTCTCAAAGCTAACTCGCACGCGTTCAACTTACACTTTTGTACTCACAACGTTCACTACCGAAAACAGTCCTACATATGTACTTCTATTCTACGACCGGATACTACACATTCAAGATAAATCCTGTCGAAGGTCATTATGACTCAACGTCATAAGACCGGTCGGACCATCCGGCGGCCTATCCAACCGAAGCCGAACTAGAGGGCGTCCACTGTACAACAAATACAAAAAAAAATACTCTAACAATGATCATGATTTCCAATTAGATAATTATCTATTTCTATAGTGCTTCAAATAAGGCAGGCTTTCTATTTGTATTAAAATTATGGAGTAGTTTGAAATTACTGCCATTTTTGTTGCTATGCCTTGAAACCAACCGATCTTGAGCTGTTGATGTAGCCAGTTCTTTCTTCCAGCTTCTCCAATGTATACAGAATTACAGTTATCACATTTGATGCTATATATTCCAGTTTTGGCTATTTTATTTCCTTTATAAAGACATGTAAGAGAGAAAAACTAACTCCAAAAACTAAAAAAAAAATTGAGGCGAATGAAATGGTTATCACGAAAGCTGATAAGAATATTCTATTGACAATTCAGAACACCTAAATTACTAAAACAAACAAGTTGCCACCAAGTTTTACTCAAGAAATTGAACAAAACAAACGAATAAATTTTCTAGATCTTGTCATAAACAAAACTAAAAATGCTTTTCAATTAAAAAAAAAAAATCATTATGGGAAAAAAAAATTTTGAAACTCAGAACTAATAAAATCTCTTTCAAGTACTTGTACTCGTCTGAGGTAAGCATCCCGGTAGTAGTAAGTCCTTTGCGCTTCTGTGGAGCATAGGTCATCTATACAAACGATTTAGTGATTTTGGGAGGGGTTGGGGCGTCAGCCCGACGTTCCTTAATTATTGTCATCGATTTTTTTTCTTCCTTCGGTTGAGTTAATTTCGGTTGCCTTAGAGATATCTTCCAGGAATTTCCTCAATGTTTTCCTATTTTTTGCAACTTGCTCCAATTTGTCTCACATCTCTATGCTTCTTTTAGAGTGGATTTCTTCCATGTATTGATTAGATGTCCTCTTCTCCTCTTTCCTCTCACATTGAATTCCAAGCTTTGTTTTCTAAGTCTAAGTCTTATTACTGTGTCCACTGATTTTTGGTTTGTAAGCTGCCATAAGTCTCAGTTTGATATTGTGTTGGACCAATATATATAGTCATTAATCTTCGTAGGTACTGACCATATCTTCCTTAGCATATTGAAAGTCGTTTGTGCCTTGCTTAACCAGGTTTGAATATCTTTATGGTATGATCCTTCCTTTTCTAAAAGTCTTCCTAGGTATGTGAACTCTGTTGCTCTTTTTATTTTTATTTGGTGGTCGTCTATTCTTACATAATGTATGTCTTCTGTGTTTATCGATATCACTTTGGTTTTGTTGGGATTTTCTCGAAGCTTGTCTATTTTATTTTGAATGCGTTTAATTTTTTCTGTTAGTAAGTTGGCATCATTCGCAAATTCAAGGTCTTCCAAATATTTGCCAAATCTCCAGTACATTTTCGTTTCGGAGACAACACCATTTAAAGATATTGTGTCGTTTATTTAAACAATTGCCATCTCTAATACAACGCAATTTAAAATTAATAAAAACAGAGAAAGAGAGCTTCGAAAATAGCTACAACCATCTTTTTTTTCTTCAATTTTTTTCGTTCCTGTCGCTAAAACTTTTAATGGAACATACTTTCTCTAACGTAACTTCCGTTTAATTAGACAAGAGAAAGAAGAGGCAGAAAAACCAGCCGAGCTTTTAATTATTTTCACTTGTCAGATAAAACGGAATTTCCTACGCAAAAGGCGACTAAAAAAAGAAGAAGAGAAAATAATTGTTGGAATTTAAACACCAGGAAATGGGATATAAAAGAAAGAGGAATCGAATTCTATTATTACCCAATGGGTAATATCCAAAATAATAATACTAAGTTCTATTGTTTTATTTAGAATTAAAGTTGTATATTGTACATACATGGCAGCTAAACTGGAACAAGGATAATAATAAACGAAAGCAAAAACTTTTCTGTTCCTAAGGTGCACTACACGTTTGTAATTTCACGAGATGCCGCATATTTCGTACATCTTGTTTATATATCTACCTACTCTAATTCCACCATGCATGAAACAACTACACGAATATAAGGCGCAAGCATCCGTGGTATTGTACGCTGGATATTTCTAGATCTCGGCAAGATATTTTAATATGCGAACCAGACGAAAAAAGTACGCGCACGGAAGCGCTTCAATACACACAAGCGTACACACAGGAGGGAAGGAAAACCTTCGCATTGTTACATAGTATATCTATATACATTTCGGGCCAGGAATTTAGCAAAATAAGGAAAACATAAAACTCGACTTACCTCGAAATCCCCCAAACGTATATAAGCAAAAAGTGTCGTACTTTCTACAGGGCTACTACCCGTATTCAAATCCCTTAGAAAGCTGATCCCCAGGTTTTTACAACAACCCCTTTTTCCAACAGTGACCCTTGATATTTGCGAATTCCGTTTCGCCGCCGCCGAATTTGCCCCGACTTCCTTTTAGGCGTGCGATACGGTAGAAAGGAGCGGAGAGAGTTGAAACGCAGGAAAAAAAAACAGCAAAAAGTTTATCAAATTTCTAACAATCGAGCATGTTATAAAAGTTGGCAGAAGTGGAAACGTCCGTTTTTGCGCATCTAAGCGTACAAACTTATCTTGCGTAGCTCTTTGTGCAAAAAACAAGAGGGAAATATTTACGAAATGGACAGGATAAACCTATCTACATAGATATACATTTCAATAGAGGGAATATCTTTCCTGGGATAACAAGTCTTGCTAGTTTCTTTTCAGTTTTATTGCTCTTTTTGAGTAAAAAGATCAGAGATGATACTGTATCAAATCAACGTACACGGAAATGTTGACCTTTATGGTAAATAATAATAATCTAATCTGCTATTAGGGTACACTCGTAGACAATATAATGTAACAATATGCAACGAAGTCAAATTTTTTGAGTGACTACCATCATAAACCACACTAACTGATGAAAAACATAAGGAGTCTGTATCCTATTAGTTTCCTGCTGTTTAAACAACGGAAAAATTATCATTCTAAGCCCGCTAAAGGACAGAGGTCATCCATAACTAGTATTGCTTCAATATGGTGGAGCATCCATTAACAATTTACACGTATGACCTGCCGAGAATTCAAGGTTTAGTTGGTGTTACAGAAAGCAACTAAAGTTAAAGTAAAATTAGATAAACTCTTGTCCAGAAGAAAATGTCCCAAAGGTGTTTAATTATACTTTAAACAGTAACAAAACTCATGTTACATGAGAGAGTGGTAACCAGTATAGCGATCAGTGGAAAAACCGTTACCTTGTCGTCAAAGAAGGTTGTTTGGTTCATCGCAGTTGACGAAAGCCGCCACCGGAACATACACGGTACAAATCTTGCACCTATGGTCAGAGCTCCGCTTAATCACGAACAGAATTAGCTCGATAACTTGAAAACCATAACAGTTACAATAGTACTCTCTCAGACTTTTTTGGAGAAAATTTCATGCTCTACAAAGAAAGTCTTAAAAGTTTTTTGATATCTTCTGTCGTTAAGCCTACGTCTTCTTGCGATACGTTCCCTTTTTTTGTGAATGAAGTCCAGTAACTTCGCCACTGGAAACTTGAGTACCCTCGAAGGCTCCAGTAGATCCTTTCCGAAATGTTTCTGCCTGAGTACCTTCAATTCCTCACATGTGCTAGTAAACAGTTTAGGACTCCACAAGAACGTCATCCCAACCTGCTAAACATGCTGCTCTGCCTGTCTTGGTTGTCTTTACACAGACAGCCGGTTATTTCAAACGTTTTATGGTATGCAATCAACGGATGTTGTTGGCATTTGAGCTATCATGATTAAACATCCTAAGAAACGCACCTTGTACTGCAATCATGGATTTACAAGTAACAACCTGCAAAATATGTATTGCTCTCTGTTGACAGGTGGCCATCTTTATTATTATTATGGCAACCAAGTGGAAATCTACCCCCGTACATCTAAACCTATCTTCCTTATTCTTTAATTTGGGCCTACAAATAAGTTTGCGCACCTCACCTAGCAAATAACAAGGAACAGAGCTGATATACCAGTTAGTCGATGGTTTTGCTTGGAGCTGGGCCCTGACTGGTTTAGATTTTCTCGATATAGTAAGCAACTAACATCCATAAAAGTGAAAAAGTTCAATGCCCATATCTCAACTTTTTTCCATTTTCACAAACTCGAATGACTTCATATATGTAGAGAATTATGGAGGTTAGTGACAAAAGGTCCAGCTTTAGAAGCGAAAAACAAGACAATTGATGGATGGAAGATACGTTTCCAGAACCCGTCATTACCTTCAGAGTTTTAAGAAAGACAGAATTTGAGCCAACAAACAAGTTTGAACATCCCAAAAGTAAATGCTAACACAGGACAGAGCTAGCGCTATTGGAAAGTCACTGATCAGTCGTTTTGCTGATCTTGCCCATGACTGGTCTACTCTCAAAGTAAAACCTAACGATTGTCCTGGTACAGTGTGCAAATGACATCTATAAGAGCAAGAAAACAAATGTGTATCATTAGAAAATTCTAAATCCAATTCAAGTACTCGTATCTCCCTTTTCTTTCCAGTTTTCAATACTGAATAGCTTCACATTGAGGACTATGAAGGTTACGAACAAAAAGTCCAGCTTTAGAAGCGATAGAAGGCTACAGGTGGATTGATGATACGTTTCCAGAATCTGTCACCACCTTCAGAGGTTTAGAAAAAAGTTAAGGTTTCTATGTGAATTAGATGTGACACTTACTATCAGCCATCAATGATATCAATGATAAAAAGACTGTAATAATAATAATAAGTCTTTTGATAAGGAAAATTCATGAACTAATGAAGATATTGTCAACAATTTGCTACTAGTGTGAATATAATTCGGAAGAGCTAATATGGGATCCTACGACAGAAGCAAGATTTCCTAACCGGACAATTAGATGGTAACCAACAAGAAGCAAAAGCAGAAGGAGATCCAAAATAAATTGGCAATGATGAGTTGGAAAAGTAATGAATGTCTGAGATGTGAAACAAGGAGGTGATGCCCTGAACACTGTTGCTTACAATATTATTGGTAAATTATGTAGTGGAGGTTAGCGAATCTTGGCATTAGATTGCGGCAAGATAAGGCTTAAGACACATTATTTCATTATTATGTTTGACAAAATTACTGGTGGCTTCTCTAGGTTTCAATTAGTGAGTTCTATTTACAACAGTAATATCATGAGAGTTAATCGTCTCACCCAGAAACAAAGACAACTGAAAATAGACTCAAAATAGACAAGGCATCGAGTTTATTAATTTCATCGGATTTTACATCAATAGGATCGTTATCGTGATGATGAGTTGAAATTAATCTTATTAACTTATGGTTCCATAAAAGGAAACCAAATACAAAGTTGACGTTTCCCATAACAAAACCTTAAAGACTTTTTTTTAGTTTAGTGCTATTTTGGCAAGCTGCCTAACAAGAAAAAATCATTAAAAATTTGATAAAATAATGCTTATTTATTTTTATTATCCTGGAAAGTTGTGGTATCTTACTGTTTTTTGGGGTCGAATAATCCATTTTTGATATTTATTTTTACATAAAACTCACGCTAGATGGCGCTGTCATACAAATTTTGCTATTTTATTTAGATTATCATAGAAAAAAGGATGTTTTTACTTTTTTTGAAGCTAAAAAAATCAATTTTGGATGTTGGCTTCATTGCAAAACATATTTCTAATAATATTACGAAATACATTTTATTATTATCAGTTGTTAAATAGCCTTTCGAAATCACCAAATTCAAATGCGTGCAAAGAAAAACTAGCACTAAACTAAAAAAAAGCCTTGAGGGTTTTGGTATGGAAAACGTCAACTTTCATTTGCTTTTGGTTTCATCCCATTCCGATTCGGAAAGTTCGATTTTCTATCACTGTGATATTATATTAGTATGAAATATTAGCCACATTTACAACCACCCTCCTCCTCCCCCTCCACCTTTCGCTCCTCCACCCACCCTCCAAGTCTTAATTTCATTTTGGGAGTCTCACTGGACACAGTAGAAGATGCAGCAGTAACCTTTAAAGACATAGAGCCTCTCAAATCACTGTAGGTTGGCACTCTTATGCAACACACCTTAATTCAATTTCATTTCGGCCAACTACGAATCTACCAAATGAACTAAATGGTTACAGGGCGATCCAAAAATCAATCTGTTTAAATCAAGTTTAAATATATTCTAGAATTTCGAAAGCTCTGTTTTAGTAAACTTGTGGGCTCAAGTTTCTACCCAAATTTATTATCAATCAGCTTAGCTATATTTTAGTTATTTTTCTACATGTATATTTGAAGTTACAACTGATTACAATCATTCCAGTACTAGTTTGATCTGTTCCAGTTCTATTCCTGGAATACTATTCCCTTTAAAATAAAATGTTAACAATTGCATTGATTAACACTAAACTCAATCCATAGCTACCGAAAGCTGCTTCGTTAACGAGATTTTTTTAATCGATTCTCTCCTGTACACACAGTAAAGAAAAATAGATTTTATTGTGATCGAAGTTTTTCCCCGATGGAATTCGCTTTTCTCCAACTGATTCAATTTATCGAATAATGCATTCGATTAAAAATTCCATCAAGTTTCTAATCAAACAACAGGATCTTCAGAATCATTGTGACCTAATTTGAAGAGTCGTCAGATAGAAAAAGAATACGAGAGAGAGAGAGAGAAAAGGGATTCCTAGCTAGTCGCGGCGGGATTTAAATAAACATTGATCCCTCATGTCTCCTCGCTGATTCCTGAGAGCAGCAGATAGACTGCAAACTATTTACCTTTTTCGTCGGAGATTCAAGTTTTAACTATCGCAAATATATATTTTCAGGGATCTGTCTTTCTGCGTTAAAATTCCCTCTTGACGTAGTTTCTGTGGATGTTATATACGAAATTTGAGCGAATTTTCCTTCGAGGTTGAAACTCGATTCCTTAACATTTTCAAACGAAATTAATTTCGACGCTCTAAGGCAAGGATTCACAATCGATCCTTGGTAAAAGGGCAATTCTACCAGTCGTCGAAAAGAACACACAAAGTTCCTAACCTCAATTAGTACCCTATGTATGTGTATAAGGAGTGAGGGAGATGTTTTACTGTGTTATTCTCTTGCGCTTAATTAAACTTATATATTCCAAAGTAAATTAAAAACAAACATATTTTGCCCTCAAAAGCTTCGCGCTGAATAAATTTACTTTTCCTTCGAGCACGTTTCATACAATTGCGGCCTCATAAATTATACAATGGAATTTAATTACTCGTTTCGTTATTACGTTAAGATGTAAGTTTTAGTCCATTAAGCCGCTGGATTTTGTACGTAAAGGAGGATTCTTTTTGGTGCTCATTTTATATGCTCTCTCCTATTCCTTCTGTGCTTTGATAAAAATATTTATTGTTATTATTGAGCTGGTTGGGAATCGGTGACATTTTGGTGGGCTTTTGTTGTAGCTATTTAAAGAAATCATTTGGGGATGTAATCTTACAGAGTGTCCTCAGTTCTCTATTCTGCCAATAAATACATTTTTAGAGATATTACAGTTTTTACTGTCCATAAAGATAAGTCTTTTTAATATAAGAATGGCAGTAGTTCATTTGGTACAGATAATGCTCTGTAACCTACAGGCTATCTTCAAGCTTGGATATATCTCCTTTTCAGGCTTAAATATTAGAAGCACTAAACACTTCAACCCACAAAACACCAAGCAGAGCTTTATTATCGCCTTGATAATGACAGTTTTGGTGTTTTGTGGGTTGAAGTGTTTAGTGTTCTAGTTCTGTACCAAGAGATCCAGTGAACAATTTGGCTTAAATATTGACAAATATGGTGTACAGTATCTTCCGGCTTTTGTATTAAATCCGTATTGCTTGAAAATGGTCATATTTGCCATCACAATTTTTGGTACACCTCAATTGCAAAAAGTTCGGTATCGATTATGATTAACTCTCTGATCTAAAACAGCTTCTGTAGTTGCTTTACCAAATAATGTGCTATTTGTTTCAGTCGTTCTGCTATTCCAATCTACAAAAAAATGTACTAGAAAAGATTTAAGAAGGTACAAACTTATCACTCTAACTTATTGTACCTCTAAGGTCATTGAATGCAGCACAAATTTGGAGTAGAACTCTTGTTGCTAACCTATTTTGGGATACACCTGTCTTGTCACCCCACAGTAATCTCAAAACTCAACCTCTTGATATCTGTATTTTTTTACTACTGAAGGTTTATTACAATGTGGTTGTGGATTTCTAGGATGTTTGAAAAAATGTTTGAAAATTTGATTTGATTAATTGAAAAAGAGAACGACAGATATAAGAATATAAAAAGGACAGACTTTGAAAACGATTCTAAAGTGAAAAATGAAAAGGAGAAAGAGAAGAAAAACAAGAAAAGATTCCAAAGAAGCGGAAAAGAGAAGAAATAAAGATTCAGAGGAAGGAAAAGGACCTGAAGTCGAGAGAGATTCAAATTTTAATAGTGGAGTTAAAAAGACGGTGTTCTTGGGGTAACTTATTTTACACATACATATATTAAGGTAAGAGAGGCTGGGATTTTAAATTATTTTTAAAGTGCATCTATTGTTTCTGAATTAATTAATAATTATAATCTAATGACCTCTACAGTTTTACTTGCTGTTACAACAGAAGAGAATGCGCATCAATGTAGCGGTCATCCGACTGTTATTGAGACACCTTTGAAAGAAGACACTTTCATCAGGTTTATTTAAGAAATCGTCGAGAAATATACCGTGCCCACTAAAGGGTATTGGGTTGGAATTAGTCCATTGTCGATGGTATTATACAGTTAAAGTTGTGGTGTGAAGAGCGATGAAATAAGATCTTGCATTCGTACGAGGGAGCGTTTCTATATTCGCGGAATGGAGGATAAGGGGTGGAAATAAAAAAACCAAATTATTTTTCTTTTTCAATATATTCACCTGCAAGACGGATACATTTTTCACATCTTTCAATTAATTTATTTATACCCTAATAAAAAAATGATTTCTCTTTATCTGCAAAATACGCCGAAACTGCCTCCTTGACTTCATCATCGGCAGTAAATTTTTTACCCCGCAGCTCTTTTTTCATTTTCGGAAACAGGTAATAATCACTCGGGGCCAGGTCTGGGCTGTAGAGTGGGTGATTCACAATTTCGAAGCCCACCTTATGCAGGGCAGCTAACGCAACGCGGCTCTTGTGGACGGACGCGTTGTCGTGCAAAAGCAGCACACTTTTCGTCAATTTTCCCCGTCTTTTCTCTTTAATGGCTTCTTTTAGTCGCTCTAATATTGAAGCGTAATATTCTCCGGTTATAGAAACACCTTTATCCTTATAATCAATCAACAATATTCCTTCCGAGTCCGAAAATACCGTTGCCATGAGTTTCCCAGCTGATTGTGACACTTTAAATTTCTTGGGAGGTGCTGTGCCCTTTTTATGCCTCTGCATGGAGTCTTGTTTGGACTCAGGTTCATAATGATGAACCCAAGTTTCGTCTCCAGTAACAATTCGACTCAATACACCATCCTTGTCTTCATTACAGAGGTCCAAAAATGCACGCGAACACTGTAAGCGCTGTTGTTTTTGCGGCGGCGTGAGCATTCTCGGCGCCTATCTTGCGCTGACCTTAGACATGCCGAGATGATCGTGTAGGATTTTAAAAATTGTTGTATCGGATACTCCAACCATTTCTGCGAGTTGTTTCTTCTTTAATCGAGCATCTTCGAGTACAATTTCTTCAACTTTTTGGATAAGTGCTGGCGTGATCACCTCAATGCTCCTGCCCGGCTTCGGGTCGTCTTCAAGGGATTCCCTTCCTTGTTTAAATAAACTATGCCACTTGTACACCATGGTTTTTCCTGGACAAGAGTCGCCGTAAACCAATGACATCTCATTCATTATGGTCGCGACTGATTTTCCTTGCCTGGTAAAGGAACTTTATAACGGCACGATATTCGATTTTTTCCATATTTCACTTTTCACTCCTGATTATGTTACTTGGTTGACGATAGCTCAACGACTAACCGTCTAATGACAATGAAACTTCGTATTTATACTAATTATGAGTCGCTGCACAGGCCACGTCCCCAATGCGCCTAATCACCCCCCTACAACCCGCTCATTCCGGAATATAACAACGTTCCCTCGTAGTTGCGCTGACGAGACCTAAAAAGTCGAAACCACATGGTCCGCTTCTAATGCTTGATCTATTTTCATTGCATCAATTCGCAGAGTGAATTACAACAATATACCATGAGCGCCTATTACAGGCATTTTTTTTTAAGTTTATTTAATAATTTCTTTTCGAGATATAATTCCCTTCCATCATATTAAAACAAAAAGGAAATGCATGGAAGTCTGAATTACTGATCCATCGGGCATCCATCGGGGCAAAACTGGTCGAAGCTCAATAAATGAAGAAGATAAGCTTAAAGTTTCGTTAACAATACAACATAATCCTCATACTTTAATTACCAAAACGGCTTCTCATGTTAATTGGTCGCGATCTACTGTGCATAAACTACTAATAGCGAACATTTTGTTTTTTTTTTCTGATGACGCAGAACATTTTTTTTGCGTGGCCACGTAAACCGATAAAATACGTCGTTATTTGGTAACCAAAAATCCTCATTCGTTGACGAAATTTTATGTACAAACTCTGAAAAAGTGGAGTAGTAGTATGATGTGGTATAACTGACAGGAGAGTTTTAGATCCTTACAGTTTTGAAGAGACTCGCTGGTGCAAGATTTTAGAACAACCCTGATAGTGCCCCACCACTCTACGCTTTATCTGTTCATGTATATTTGAATGAAGCTTTTCCAAATCATTGGATAGGTAGGAGAGGAACAATTGATGAGTGGACACCCAAATCACGAGACTGCAGTCCTTTCAATTATTTCCTGTGGAGATACTTAAGAAACTATACGCCACTCTATCAGCGAATTTAGAAGTTTGAAACGCACCAGTACCCCAAAGATTTATCCCAGGTCTCACCAACAATGTTCAAGAAGAAATTCTTAATCACTTTGGCTATTATTTGATTGTTAACGGTGCTCAATTCATACATTTAATTTGGATATGAAACCTTCATCCATATTTATCTTATCGTATATAAAAAATCTGCCATGAAGAGAAAATAGCAACAGATAAAGAGTGATATTCTCAATACTCAATTTACGGGACCTCAAGTAAGACATTATAAACCTTTACAGACCAATTACTGCAGCAATGAATATAATTATGAAAATTAATATATGATGCTTATTTTTAAGAACTCTCAACAATTTTTTGAGAAAGGATATTACTCTAGTTAATTACCTTAACATATTTCCCTCAGAAATCATGCCAAACACATTTAAATCTATATGTTCCTATTTGATGTTTAATACGTTTTTCCAGCTAATCGCTGCTGAAAATAAGCTCAACATGAGACATCTAAGAATATATCTCTCATTCAGACCGTTATAAATATGGTCAAGAGAGACACGAATACATTTAGCATACTTAAACACATTAATCTGACAACATAATAAATAAGCCAACCTTACCTACATGTGTGTTATATTAAATCATACTTATACGATTTTTTTCCCGTTAGAAAATTTCTATTCACGAGCAGTTCTAAAGTAGCCATACACGGGATTGCCACCGATCTCTCCGAATACTGTAACTTGCCATGCCCAGGTATCTCTTTCTATTCTACGTGTACAAGCTGGTAGTTCCCATCACACTCTAGCCTCTGGTCACGCGAACTATCCGCGAGTTTCAAGTAGCAATTAGATGTATTTTATTGACATCTTCCACCCACTAGTCTTGACATTTCTCGTCCATAAGTGTCTAGTTATGAGTTAGGATACTTGAAACTTCATGTACGGGGCGCTGTAAGCAGGCGGAAGGGGAAAAAAAACGAGTACGCTCTAGCTACTCTATTTTTATTCATTACTTGATCCTCGAGCATTAATTTCATCTGCTACGTTTTAATCGATGAATTCCGGCAATTATACCCGGGTTAAATTAAGTCTGTTTATTAAACACGGTTGACTCGTGAAACCATGTTTTGAATAAATTTGTAGTATACATGAAAATTATCTCGTTAAGAAAGTACGTCATTGGAATTTACGAGGAAAGTTTTGTTAGACTCGGTAGAGAAATTAACTAAAACACATTTACACGCAACCCTTTTCCTTTATTTGAAGACTTCTAAATTGAATAAGTTGTTCACGTGTTAAGGGTGTGGTGTGATCCACGGTGACGTTGACTGTCGTTAAAGATATACGGTTTATATCCAGTAGGCGGTGTGTATTATCATTTTGTTGAATTCTTTATTTAAAAAGGCTTTATTTTGTATTATTATTACATATAATAATATAAAATCATGTGCATAGATAATTATTTATACACATACATTGAAATATTAAAATTGCACCAATTAAGTTTGCAACTACAGGGTAAAGGTAAAACAATAATACATATGTTAGTTAATGTTTTGTACTCTAATAACGTAGGAACGAACCACCATAGTATACAGAAGGTAGCGTTGGGAACTGCTGGGGAGGTTGACATTGCAAATGTCAAGGGAGCCAAGTCTTCGGGTGCTGGGAATGTCCAGGCAAGTCGTGTGACTACTGCAGAAAGTGGTGTTTTGAGAAGTAATAATGACAAACAACTACAACCAACCATGCTACAACAAAGGGAGAAACCTGCGTTGAATAGGCGGAAGATTTTGATAGTAGCGGATAATCATGGTAGAGGTTCTTCAGAGAATATGAACGCCATCATGGGAAATTCCTATGAGGTCACAACCATATGGAAACCTAATGCCTACCTGGATGATGTTATCAGAAGCGTCCCTGAGTTATGTAAAACTTTTGATAGGAATGATTTTCTTGTAATAATGGCAGGAATTAATGATTGTTTGCAAAACAACAGTTTACATAAAACTCATTTAAGTGATATTTTGTCGAATTTAAGCCACACTAATGTAATTGTTACTTCCATACCATACTCAAAAAATACTTTTTACAATAAAAAAATTTATCATTATAATTGTGACTTGTAAGATTGTATAAATAGATTAGGTTACTTGAATGTACATTTCTTGGATGTAAGTTATGGCTATTGTGGGAAAGATAATATGAATAGTAGAACACGTTCCTCTGAAATAAGAAAGTATGGCATTTTTAAAGCTATTGCAGACAGCATAATATATGTATCGCATGCGAGTATTGTGCCCTTGGCTCGAAACGGCAACAGCGTGAATTTCGTTTCCAGTTATATCAATTACAATAATTTAATTGATTGCAGTTCTTATTGTTCAACTGCTAATGTTGATTTTTTCGAGTCAGGGGGAATAGATTCAACGGTTAGTGGGTTTAGGCTAATTCACATGAACGTTCAATGTATTAGAAACAAGACTGATAAATTGAATATATTTGTACATGAATATTATCCAGATGTATTGTGCGTTAGTGAACATTGGCTAACGGCAGAGGAGTCACAATATTTGAAAATTGATAATTATAATTTAATTTCTAATTTTTCTAGAATTAATTTTAAACACGGCGGTGTATCAATTTTTGCGAGAAATGATTGTCTAGCTGTATTAAGAAATCTTGGGATTAAGGCAATAGAGAAGGATTTTGAGTTTTGTGCTTGTGAGATTTCATTTGGTGACACTAAAATAATTGTTGTATGTATTTATAGAGCTCCTATGAGTAATGTAGATATCGTTTTCGAAAAATTGGGTGATGTTTTGAATGGATTGGTAATGACAAAGAGAATAGTCTTTGTGTGTGGGGATTTTAATATAGACTCCTCTGAATGTACCCTGCTATCACAGAGACTATCGGACATGTTTTCTTCATATAATTTGATGTTATTTGTAAAAGACTTTACAAGAGTGACTAGTCATTCAAAGACTTTGATTGATAATATAATGAGCAATGCTGAACCGCAATTATGTGACGTATCTGTTATTGACTCCGAATTTTCTGACCATTTTGCTCAAATGCTTTGCTATAAAGCAATTGAGAACACAATGCAAAGAAATAATTCAACTTACGCACGTAGCTTTGCAAACGATAATATAAATAAATTTATAAATGCTATAAGTCAAGAGAGTTGGGATGGTATGCTTGAGGAAAATAATATCCACAAGAATTATTGTTGTTTTTATAATATGTTTTTTTATCACTTCGATATGGCGTTTCCTTTAAAAAAGGTTACTTATAATAGGCGTGGGGGAGATTGGGTAACACCTGAGATTATACGCGCGTCGGAAAATTTAAAACTATTAAACAGATTAATGAAAGAAGGCTTATGTAGACGGGAAGACTATAATATGTTTAAAAAACAATATACCAATTTGATTAAAGAAACCAAGAAAAGACATAATAGTAATTTAATACTTACAGCTACTAATAAGAATCGTTGTGTGTGGGATATAGTTCGCAACACAGTGAACTCTAATAATTCGAAGCATGCTTTACAGATTAGAGATAATGAGGAGATTGTTGAAGATCCTATTGCATTAGCTAAGGTTTTTAGTGATTATTTTCAGAACTATACACTACCATCTAATTCTGATGACCATGTAATAGGAAATAATATTAGTGGAGACACGATATACCTTTTTCCGGCTGATGAAGTGGAGATTTACAATATTATAATGGAAATAGCTAAGAAGACGTCCGCGGGTCTAGATCAAATACCATGTAATATTTTAAAGTATGTTGCAGCTTTTATTACGTATCCTCTAACTTATTTAGTGAACCAATCTTTTAAACAAGGTCAATTTCCATTAGAGCTTAAGTCTGCAAAACTAATTCCAGTTTTTAAAAATGGTGATAGAGAACTAATGTCAAACTATCGCCCTATATCAATTTTATCTTGTTTTTCGAAAGTTTTTGAGAAAATAATGTATAATCGATTGTATAATTTTTTCGAACGATCATCTTTTTTTGCGAAGTGTCAATTCGGTTATATCAAAAATAAATCAATCAATGGTGCTTTCTTTCGAGTATTACAAAATATCTATAACTTGTTGGAAAACGGCTTCAAGGTTGGATTTTTGATGTTTGATCTTTCCAAAACTTTTGATCTTGTTAACCATAAAGTACTGCTACAAAAATTATATAACTATGGTATTCGTGGTCCTCGTCATGATTGGCTATCCTCGTATTTGGAAAACCGTAGCCAGACCGTTGTTGTTAAACAGGATGGTGTCACAGGATATTCACAGCCCAAATTTTTGAATCTTGGTGTTCCCCAGGGTTCTATATTGGGACCTTTACTGTTTGTGGTATACGCGAATGATTTGCAAAATCTTTTTAAAGACCTAAAAGATATATGTCAGTTTGCTGATGACACTTCATCTACGGTATACGGTTTAGATTATGAGCAATTATCTATAGCGGGAAATAACTCTGCTTCACGGGTTGTAACATGGACACAGTCTAACTCCTTGGCCATAAATAAATCTAAATCTAAATTAATTGTCTTTGAGCCGAATAAACGATCCGATCGCTCCATTTTAATAAGAATTGATAGCGCTCCAATACCGGAGAGCCAGTCAAACAAGTTTTTGAGTTTGACCCTAGACAAACATTTATCATGGGAGTATCACGTTGACAATATCAGTAAAAAAATGAATTCTACGTTATATGCCTTAAGAGTTTTGAGACAGAGTGTTGATGTGTCAGTGTTAGTAACCTTTTATAGAGCTTGTATTGAGTCCGGACTTAGATATGGCATAATGACATGGGGTCGTAGTGTTCATGCGAAAAGGCTATTTATAATACAGAAAAAAATCCTACGAACTATATTTTCCCTTAAGTCTCGAGACTCTTGTAGAGCGCATTTTATAGATAATAAAATATTTACATTACCTTCTTTATACATGTACGAATGTAGTATATATACAAGGCAACACGAGTCTGAATTTGCTGTGAACAGCGATTATAACAAAACATACAGTACACGTTATGGAGGATCACTCAGCATACCTGCACACAAGAGCCACCTCTATGAAAAATCGCCTTACTATAATTGTGTAAAGATATATAATCGGTTACCGCTGGAGTTAAGGGAGATACGTACATTTCTGAAATTCAAAGCCGCTGTTAAAATGCACTTCATTGATGGCTGCTATTATTCAATTGATGAATTCTTGTAATGTCTGTATTTGTTTGTTTGTTTGTTGTTAGTTTGTGTTATATACTACGTACTTTACATTGACTGTATATTTTACTTATTGTCCTGTTTGAAAGTTGTTTTCTACATATATATTGTATTGACAAAGCAGATTTTTGCGTTTGCAAATCTAATTGCTGAAATAAATATTATTATTATTATTATTATTATTATTATTATTATTATTATTATTATTATGATAAACATATTGAATTAATTTAAAGAGCAACTAAAGATGCTTGCAATGCAATCAAAAAGTCGTGATTTAAAGCATTATTAAAATCAAGCTCATGAATTTAAAAATAACCAACAAATATGCCGATATCATTGCACTGATTCTAAAAGAATTTCATGGAACATTTCTAACATTAAGTAAATTTGAAGGCATTGCCAGTATTTTTTCTTGCCATTTAATGATAACATCGCGTAAAAGGATGGAATGATTCACACATTCGAACGGTTTTCATGCGAGGAAATCTGTTATCGATACTCTTGATAACATTTTTGAAACAACCAAACAAGTCTCCAATATATGATGCTTTCAAAGATATAAAAAAGAACTAATGGGTCTAGCAGTAGAGATTAACTGCTGTATAACGGAGGGGATGAGTTGGAATAATGGGATAAAAATAAAAACAGACTTTTACTCCTTTTTAATGTCTGAGCTTAGTTATTGAACATAAAAAGTCAAAATCGAATTTAAATTAAACTACCAGTTGATTAATGTAAAACAAAGCAAACGTGTTGAACAATAAAAAATCAAACAAGGTTATAACAAGTAAAAAAGGTTGACAATGGGTCTATATTCTTTTTTTTTCCCGATTGGAACGGCAAAACGACCCCCAAAATGCAAACTCGGCTGTACGAGAGACCTATTGTGCCACCATGCAGTTTTAGTCCTCTTAACCTCAACCTGGTCAAGAGTTAATTTACTTACTCCAGGATCATTTAATCGATAGACCTCAAGTATATCCGCCTCTCCCTATCCTCTGTTGAATAGTCAGCAAGAAGATGGACTGCAGTTGCCTTTAAAAATGAATGGGAAGTTCTCCAAGTTGATGGCCTCACCATTGGATTCTCCGTCTCTCCAAATTCCAAATGCTGTGCTGTTTGGCATTTTACAAGCATCCACTCAAGCAGTGGGGTAAACCCCGCCTCGATTTCCGAACAAGGACTTTTGCGGTGTCTCTGCTGGAGATGTCTACATTGTATCCTCCCAAGAAACTAAAGACGGGTGAGATCTGATCCACCGTTGTCGTTTGTCTACTTGTAGCTTAGAGCTACTTATTTAAAAATCGTTTGGTAAGACTCGTTCTGGGTAACTAGCAGTCATAGAATCTACCTTAACATGCTCAGAAATTAGAATACACGTAGGGCATAGATGTATTTTAGACATCTGTGACGCCAAGATGCGTTGAGGAATTTTAGCCAAACTAAACACTTCTGCAACGCACATTATTGCGAATTTTTGACCATGCACCAGCACATGTATGCTGGTGCATGCTGGGCACTATTAAAGTGACCACCAAAGATCAAGTGTTTATCTTCAGCTACAATTAGAACCAATAATAGAGAAAAGCGATCAATAAACAGATCGAAATAAGCAGTTGAGGGAGGTAGCGGGGAGGGGAGTGGAGGGTGGTAATTAGCGCTAGTGATAGTACTTATTAGGGAACTCACTTTTACAGCACAAAATTCAAGGGTATCAACTAGGCCACAGAATAAACAGAAAGGACAAGTTTGTCGGAACCTTTGATGTTTTATTGACGATTCTGTGTGACCTTGAGGCTATTAACGCCATTTTAAAAATATGTGCAAGAATGTTGGCGGAAAAGTTTGAATTTGATTTCAAGTTAGTTTAGTCACTAGCTAGTTTAATCACTTATGTAATAAGGTGGCAATAAAACCCAATTTCCCATGGAGGAAGGGAGGAGGAGGGGGTCAGCAGCTGACGCCAGCTAACATTTTTAATTATAATTTTTGTAAGAATTACTATAATGGAGTGGTAATTTTTTACATTGTGTCCCTACATATTGCTAAATCACACATGCTTTTAGTAATGCAATTGATTCATTTTCACTGTGAAGAAAGAAAAATATTTTGTTGAAGCTGCATCTCATTTCGCAGCCTAGTTCATTGAGAATGGTTAGTAACTGCGATGCAAATCGCTTTCCAGCCAACGAAACTTGGATAAATGAAAACCCTAAGCGCCACGGAGGCCGAAAAGTATTTTTAAAACAGCTTGGTAAAGAACCTTGTAAAATTAATATGGAAAGACGTTCTCAAGGTAGAGGATTACAAAAATTCTACACTAGTGCCTTGTAAACTGAAGGTTGAACAATGCTGTGGCGCCCAATATTGTTGCCCTCTGTTTTTTGCTTCATATGTTTTCTGAGTAGGAATCTGTGTGTTTGCTGTTTGTGTTTTCTGCAATCATTTCGATGGTTTATCTTCTTCTGGTAAAGTTGTTTTTACCACAACATCATTTGGGAGGTTCCTAAGGTTAGATCTGCTACGTTTTCAACTAATTATCTCCCTTAAACTAATGATTATAAGGGATTGATTCCCTTTGCAAGTAATGCAATAATGTAAACCTCACTGATCGCTAGATAGGTAACATCAACAATGATCTTATAAGTGTTAATTACACGATCATCTTAAGTTCATTACCAGAAATGTACATCGAGGATCAAAAAGTTTTATGCGCCATAAAACTTCTACTTTTGCAAGATTACTACGCGTCGAGCATTTATTAATCAAAATTTTATGGAATCCTCGCCACAGGTAAAAAAAAATAAAGCCGTCGAAGCTTGAAGACGTTTCATTAAAACTTTTTAACGACTGTGTCCTTTAAAGAAGCAAAAAAAAAAAACTAAATAAAGGAACGAAGCGAGGGACAAAATAATGAAAGATTTCGAACAACTCTAAATTTTCGTAGGTGTGTGACAAATTGTAGGACACTTTAATTATCTCTTAAATAAAAAGGTTAACATTTTTCTCCGGCTGTGGATGGACCTCACTCCTCGTGAAAGGGAACCGCTCCGTTTAAAGTACACATAATTATAAGTCTTGTGCTTTATTTAATATCGTGGAGATATTGGGTAATTCTAGGATGTAATTTAGATTGTTAGGAATCTTGATTAGATTTTTATGTCTGTATGTAGAAAATGGATGGATATAATTAATAAAGTATATCGGCATCTAATTAGGAAGAAATTGGAGAGGAAAGAAGAAGGTACCTATCCCTATGTCTATTTAGTTTACAATAAACTTGAAGGCTTAAGAGCTTCAATTGACTACATTACTACTATATATTAGATAGAGTAATATATAACCCTCTCCAGCATAACCTAATTTTTTTTATATACATACATATATGTAAATTATTACCCCATTATTAACTCCATAAACAAAAAGAATATGGCGGCTTGACTTAATGATCCAAGACATCCTGTACGCAAACATTTCTTTCGGTTAGCCTCCAGTTTGACCTCCATAAACGCTCTTTATATATATATATCCGTTCTCTTTTCCGTTTACTGTTTTCCTATTCCAACAATGTAGTAGATATCACTTTGTATACGTAATGGATGTGACAATAGGCGTTCAGAACAAAGAATATAACGTAACGACTTCGTGATGATACGTTTCTCCAAGCAGGAAATAGGAGGCGCTTCGTGTCCGGCCACACGGTTCGAAAATTCACGCCGTCTGTGGCCCAACATTTCGTCCCGTAAATTAACGGGGGATCCGCGAGGAGGAGCCAAAGTCGCCGTAAACGAGCGTAGTTCGTGACGGATTGGTGATTCCGATATTCGGAGATAAAAATAGATCGTTGAACGCGTAATATTCGTATGAATACGTGCCCGAGTGTATACTTTTCGGTTACGGATATGTCAATGGTATGGGTTGAGATGAGAGTGTGGGGCGGATCGGCAAGCCTACCGTTTAATTTCAGATATTCCCTCCATATTTATTTTAATTATAATTAAAATTTTCCTTAGCCGCAATTGCATTCTGTTCCTTTATTAACTGTAATCGCATCCATTGTGGAACGGCACATGTGTGTACAATTGTAATATCGTTCTTTGTGCCGGTTCTCCGGTATTGATTTCTAAATCCGTGACAAATCCATCCTCGAAAGGCCTACACTGCTACTCATCAAGCCGCACTGAACCAGCAACGAAACAGACGGTATTAGTTTTTCAACGCTTCGCACACAAAACGAAAAATTCATTAAATACTCCTTGTCTCAGATGACGCAGCCGACGCTCTAAACGCAGACAGAGAAGAACACGTCACACATATATACGTACAGGCGGAAGGGGATGAAAACCCTCTTTCACGACGTGCGGATAGAGAGGATGTGAAATTAAATAAAAATTTTACGTCTCCTATCCTGTCAACGGCAGATTTCTCTTCGGCAGTTAAAAGAAATACGGTCTCTTAGATTGTGCTATGATTCCCAACCCATCTATGCCTAGATTTATCAGTGAAACTTTATGAACATATCTTGTATATAATAGAACATCGGTACAATCTGATTCAAAAGTTGTTTCAACGTTAAGAAGAATTGTTCTATATTTCAAGGACTGTAGGCTCGTATGATACAGATAAAAAATCGGTAACACCAAAACCACAACATTTAATCAATGAATTCGAGACACGTCGAGTTTTGAAGGCTCATGGGACTGAATCGTCAACCTTTCATTCGATATTCGGTTGATGACGAGGAAACATGAGTCTTCGAAGGACTTGTCCTGAGTTAATTAATTAAATTTTGTGTGTTATTAGTAGGAGACTGTTGTACCTTGGACCACTTTTCAATCTTTTTGATATAAAAAATAGAAATATTCTTTCTTTGTAAATTTTAGGCATTAAAACCTAATTTCACACCTTTTTTATAAGTAAAAAAAAGTATTATTAAAATCTTTTAAAAATTTTATGTTTTTTGTTCCAAGGTACATGATGCTCGTGTACCTTGAAACAGATCTCTTGTACCTCGAGATGATTTTTAGGAAGTAATAAATAGGATGAGTAAGTAGGCTATTGTTGTTGTTAACATTTTATTTGGAAGGCGACAAATTATTACAACAACCATAAAAATTCTCCTAAAACCAATTTATATAAGTATAAAAAACGAACGACTTTGAACATCTTGCCATAGGATCTACTGGGTCCCTCTTGATCCCAGTTTTACTTCGCGGCATCATAAAAACAACCTAAAACAAAAAACTAATCACTACAACCTATTGTACCTTGATGGTTCAAGGTACAAGATGCAGCTTGGTTTCAAGGTACACGAGGGTGCATATTTATACAAAAATGGCTACCCTAACCTAAAATCTACGTCTATAGAAAAGATTAAATGTTTAATACACTCACCAAGAGACAGGCAATAGTTATATTCGCAAAGCATTTGAGTAGCACTAGTCTTGAAGAGCCCAGATTCGTTTAACTATCACTGAAAATATTTACTTTTGTTGTCGAAAATCAAAAAATGACCACAGTTCACGTGTAAGTCGGAGTATCAACCTACAACTCAGTCCGGAGGTCGGACAGACTGCCGTGGCCGACATTGTTCCATGATTCCTCAATAGGAAGCAGTATTAGCCAGTTAGAGAACATGGCGCAAGGTACACTATGGTCAAGGTACAACAGTCTCCCCTACTCTAAATTGTATTTCATGTGTATTACCTCAGGGTTCCATTTTGCAAATTTCTCTTATTCGCATTTGGGATAAACGTGCAACTTGTTGAACTGTTGGCAAGATTTTTGAGATGATCGGTGAGTAAATCAATTCGGAGCATATTTGAGTCCTGATTTCTCCAATTGAAAACTGTGAATGCGTTTGTGCCAGCTAGATTTAATACATGGCAAACAATGACCATAGGTCACCTTCTGCTGTTCCTAGCACAGTTATAGTTTGCAGATAATTGGCCGATATGAGAAGTACAGCGCTTTCATTTAATACCAAAACCCACGTGACCTCTTTTATATATGCAGCCCATTTGGTATGGTACATATTAAAACTAAAATTCCTGCAGACATTTTTATTTACATACCTATTGACAATTAAAATTTTACAGGTTAGGTTTATATTGTAAATAATCATGACTATGTAACGAAAAAATAGTTACAATAAATGTTGAAAATGGTTTCCGTTGTTATCTAAACATATGCGTTTTAAATTTTCAAATATATTTTGCAGTTCTTCTATGGTGATATCATTTATTTCTTCTCGTATAGCTGCTTGAAGTTCCTCTAAATTGTGTAATCTATTTCTGAAGGCTTTATTTTTTTAATTGCCAAACAAATGAAAATCTAATGGTGTCAGGTCTGGAGAACGTGCAAGCCATAAGTTTTCGCTTATCAGTTTATCATCAAAAAATTGTCTGAGATGTTCCTGCGTATCTCTAGCTCTGTGTGTGGGGACATCACTTTGTTGAAATAAACCTTGTCGTAGCTCATCATCGTGTAGTTATGGTATGAATTCGTTTAATATGGCACGGTATCGTTAATTTGTAAGAGAAAGTCCTGAAAGAAAATAGAACGATAATAACTTATTAATATTAACCCATTAGTGGACAGCGTCCGTTTAAAGGGACGGCGTTGTTTGTAGTATTTATTTTATTGGGAGGGGGTGTATTCGGACTTGCGCACTGTACTTGCACTATTACAACCGAGGTCAACAAACTTCATTTGTAGTTTGTGCTCGAAAGGTGACAGTGTGTCTTCAAATTCAAAATGGATCCTGCACTCTACTCCACACGGAATAACGGGTAAGTATTTACTTATTTTATATAAGACTGGCCTACTACTGCTGATTATTTAATATTGATGACTTAAAAATGACTGTAATAAATAGACCTGGCTGTGTAAATCAGTGTTAGAATGTATGTGTTTTCCAAAACACTTGAAAACATGTGATGTCCCTTATAGGGGACGTCGCTCATTGTAACTTGATGTCTTACACGTTTACAGGTGAACTCTCGCGCAACTCATGGACATTATAGAGGATGATGATATCAACTCGCCTGATATATTTATTCTCCCTCCCGACAATTCTAATGAGACAGATGTTGATAGTGATGAGTCAGATGATGACCATGTAGGAAATGTGAATCACTTACCTCGAGGGATTCTTAGTCAGCCCTGTGAACTGGTGCATGATGACGATGACGACGAGTACGAAGCAGAAGATTTGATGACTTTAGCAGAGCTGAGGAGGAGCATGAAAATCATTCTTCAAACAGACGATGAAGGTGAACAGTCATATGAGAAATCTAAATGGACAAAGAATCCCACAGTAATAGCAGATGAAACACGCAGAGAGTGTGATACAGAGCAGCCATCTACTGACAGCAGAACTGCCAAAACTCCATTGGATTATTTCAAGCTTTTCTTTGACATGGAGCTGTTAAGCACTATAGTAGAGCAATCTAAGAAATATGCATTGCAAAAGAATACCAGTTTAGACTTGTCTACAGATGAGTTACATGTATTTTTGGGAATTCTTTTATTTTCGGGATATGGAAAGTATCCGAACAGAAGAATTTATTGGTCTAATGAAGACGATGTACCAAAAATTGTGCAAGATAGCATGCGATTGAAAGGATTCGAAAAAATATCGAAACATATTCACTTCAGTGACAACGCTACACTCGTGCAGGAAGACCGGTTATACAAAATCAGGCCGCTCATTGATAAACTTGCCAAAAATTTTAGACAACATGGAGGTTTGCAGGAACATCTTTCAATCGATGAAAGTATGGTCCCGTATTACGGGAAACATTACGCTAAGCAATATATCCGTGGGAAACCTATACGCTTCGGATTTAAAAATTAGGCTTTATGTGCTAATGAAGGGTATATCGTGGGTTTCGATATATACATAGGAAAGAATAGTAGTCTTGAAAAACATTTTGGAGTTGGTGGTGATATTGTTTTGGCTTTACTTCAGCAAACTGAGGTGCCCAAAAATGAAGGCTACAAAATATATTTCGACAATTATTTTACGAGTTTACCATTGCTAGCTCACCTATCTGCACAAAAATATTGCGCTACAGGAACTAATCCACTCACTGATGTAAGGTTTGACAATACTGGACACATGATTATATACAATAATACCGATCGAAGATGTAAACATTGTGGAAAGAAAAGTCAGTTTGTATGCGAGAAATGTAATATTACCTTGCATCCGAAACAATGTTTCAAAGATTTTCACTTGAAATAAAATATATTTGCTGTAATTTTCGATAATTTCTTAATAAACAGTTATTTATCTTACCTTGCAAATTTCATATAATTAATTTAACATTGACCCAACATAATAGAGATCCAATTATATTAAAAACTAGTGTCAGAGAGGACGGCGTCCCCTATAAGGGACGGCCTACATTTTGCAAATTCTCAAATGAATTTAGAAACCCAGCTTATTTATAGCATTTTAATGTCATATCATCATGAATATTGAACAAAATAATAAAATTTCCAGAAAAAATAACTTTGTCCACTAATGGGGTAAAACATGTAATTAAACGGGTCGATGGCCGCAGTGGTTAGGCGGCTGACTATTCTTGTGAGAGGACGATAGGTGCCGGGGTTCAATTCTCTGGAGGGACGGTGACATTTTTTCGGAGAGTTTAATCCCGGATCGACTTGCCATTCGCTGTTGGGAGCAAAGTGATTAACAGCGCGGCATCATAAAAGGCGATATGATGCTGTCACAAAGCCATTTAAACACAACTTACACACACTAAACTACACCGCAAGAGTTGCAGTGATAGCCAGACAAGTAATACAGCTTACGGAGTCACTGCAACTAAGCACCCACCACACATCAAAAAAAAAAAAATCCTGTCTGGTTAGTTAATTTTGGTACGGATTTCTGTGGACTACGTTCCATTCTTTCACGGATATCACCTAAGACATCTTTGGTTAATTTAGTAGATCTGCAAGTAGATTTCTTTTTACAACTGCAATGTCTTTCTTCAAAACGACGAATTATAAGGTGCCTGCGGTATTTCAGTGCATCGTAATTAACATAAAAATCTGGGAACGCCTCAATGAATTGCCCATCACCATCTAGCATACCATTTCTGTAATGTGCCTTTAAAAAAAAGGCATCATGCTCCAGTGTAAACACCATTATGATAACCTGAAACAACAATTCTTGTTTTCATTTTCATTACAATTAATGTGCTAAAAATTTACCAAGCACACACGGTATTATTTCCTGGTGGTAAAAAAAAACTTTTATGACAATTAACGACAATGCAGGAATAAAATAAAGATAAAATCAACGAGGTTAACAGAGGTGTATAAAAACTGTCAAATATCGACTTTTCAACTTTCTGGTTAGACAGCTTAGGGATATTTATAGTTGAGCAACATATTATTGACGTCATCTTACGTCAGAGGTCACGTGGGTTTTAATTCTAAATGAAAGTCCTGTATATTTTTCTCTTTTCGTGGAGTGTACGATACTAAGGTACAATTTTCTTTAAGTCTCTAGATTCAGTCAAAAATTTTCACATTTTCAAGAGTTTCACAGTAAATAATATGGAACAATAGTACTACATTTAAAAAAAAAATCAAATATTGTTTGTAAACAAGGCACTAAAATATAGGGAATTTTTAAGAGTCTATATTATTGTAAACAAAATTAAATAAAAAAAAGTGGCTCTATAGAAGCATAGTATTATCCTTTCGGAAAGAATTAGCGAAAACCGCATTCAAATATATGAAATAGTTACTTTGTAATCAGTTTTCTACGAAATACCTTAAAACGCTAAAATTCTTTGACTGAATCTAGAGCGTTAAAAGTGAATATACTTGAGTCCATTGGTCTGACGACTATAGTCTGTATAGTTTTCTGCAACAAGCTTTTACATAACGGGAAACTGATAAACCAGTTGTCCATGGTGACGTTTCTCACTGTATTGATTGACCAAATGATGAGCTGCGTGTTGGTTCGTTTACTCCTGATAAGTGAATGATTATATTTTTTGCTCGAGATTTAATCCTCTCTGGTTGGAGGGGTGCTTGTTCTATTTTGTCAACTTATCTTTGCCGGTAAAAAAGGATCTATAAATTTTGTCTTTTTGTTAGGAATAGGACTCTTCCTAATTCCACTTCTGACTCTTGTTCTGATTGAGATTCTTCTTCTACAAGATCTTCCTCGCTGTCACATTCTTCGTAATCTGTAGCATTATTTTGGTCTTCCTCCGTGTCTAGCTCTTTCCACAATGTCCGGATTCGTTCCTACTGGTTTTCAAAACTCGTTTCTAAAACAAACAATTATTTACTAAGCTATTTTATAATAAATACTATAAACAATGTTCCCTTTCTGGAAAATTCAGATAGTATCGCTAGTACTAAGATCCGTTTGGGCAGCCAAAGTACGACAAACTTTGCAAAACTGCGCAACAATATCTGCCCACGATGCACGAAGATACAGATAAAATAGTGGGATTTCGGTCTGTCAGGCTAGCACTGGAATTAGCACTGGAGTGTTAAAAGCACTATTTCCTTATAAATATCTGTGTTTGTCGTAGATGTGAGCTTTTTTTACTCTTATATAATTTGAGAGTCGATGCTCTCAGGCCGTCCAATCTCCTCCTTTTGGTGAAGGGTATAGGTGCAATTTTTTCAAAGTTTACTTCAAGGTTGTACTTTTTGTACCAACATTCTAACATCTTTTTTTTTTTTTTTTTTTTAAGGTGTGGTGGGTGCTTAGTTGCAGTGACTCCGTAAGATGTATCACTTGCCTGGCTATCACTGCAACTCTTGCGGTGTAGTTTTAGTGTGTGTAAGTTGTGTTTAAATGGCTTTGTGACAGCATCATATCGCCTTTTATGATGCCGCGCTGTTAATCACTTTGCTCCCAACAGCGAATGGCAAGTCGATAAGGGATTAAAACTCTCTGAAAAAATTTCACCGTCCCTCCAGAGAATTGAACCCCGGCACCTATCGTCCTCTCACAACAATAGTCAGCCGCCTAACCACTGCGGCCATCGACCCGTTACTTTAACGCTCTTTGTTCTGAGACTATGCTAGTGTTTGTACCAAGAGAGAGCTGTTCTTCAATTACCATGTCCCACAATAAGGGAAATAGTGCACCTCCCTGTGGACATCCTCTGGAAACTGCATCTTTATCTTTTCTCCCACCACTGCAGTCTCTACCTGTCTACCATGGAGCCTGAGATTTATCTATCCATTCTACTCCACGGCTTTTGACAGCTCATATTAGAGATCTAAATGAAGTGTTGTTCAAAGCAATTTTTATGTCAAGAAATGCTGATTAGGGTGTAGCGGCCTTTCTATTAGAGAGGTGTCCCTAAGATTCTCTTCGAGCAGTTTGTCCATAGTTTTTAAAACAAACGATGATAGGGTTATTGGTCATTGTGCCTTGGCCTTAACGTATGAACAACACAACCTTGCTCCTATTCTAAACAGATGGTATGTAACCCAGCGCCAGACTGGCTCTATAGATTCGGCCAACACCGAGTTATTACGCATTAAACGAGCTTGTGTAATTTAGGGATTTTGGGTCATATTTAACGTCAAGAGAGTAGACTTTCTAAATACCAAACAAAATAATTGTGTAATGACGAAAAATGAGAAGAAATGAGTTTTAATACTACAATATAGAGGATGTATATTTTGTTTTCCTCGTTACTATTTCTGTCTTTCTGAATTACGAAAAAAACTAATTATAACACTTCTTGTCGTTTATACGAATAATAAATGGAATTTATTATTAACTTCTAAATCTACATCTTACTGCGAGAATTAATTCAGGAAACGGTAGGCATATAATCCAGTCGATATTCCCATAGATTTCGAAATGTCGATAATATATGTAAATACCAAAAATACACCTAATGAATCCATTCTTGCGCGAGGAACACCTAACTTATAAAATTTATAATCCGCACTTGTTCATAGGAACGTGAAACGTCGACTGATGTGGCCCCACATCGTAGCTTATTTGTCTGCCTTAATTAATTAGATACGCGCCCGATTTTGTAATTTGAGATCGCGGTTTAACGTATTAAGGAAAATCATCAGCCTGTCACCGGGTATTACTGAAATTGCATGTAAATTAGATAATTAAAGCAGGTCGCTGTCAATAACCAGAAATGTTTACGACCAAGTCGTATCATCAGGAGAAAGAGAAATAGTTTTATTTCTTCGGTATTAGAAGCAGATGTTAACAATTAATATCGACGAGTTTAATTCTTGTTTATCGCATACTTTTCTACAAATTTTATTTTTATTTTGTTTCGTACTAATTTACGCAATATATTAATGACAGATGGTGGATTCGACGAAGCGGCATCATTAGTGGGATGATTAGCTTTCGCAGAAGAGGAAATGGGGTCTTAATTTTATTTTTTTTTAGATCAATGTACTGTGATCTACCATTAGGCCGACAACGCTGGTTCATTAATTTTCTCAATGTTACGGTTAGGTGGCTGGTGTCAGAAAAATAATAACACCTGCGCGAATTATAAATACGGCTGACACCTATATCGAATTGCAAGTATTATTTCCGCGCAATTGGCAGTTGGTTAACGGAAATATTGGTTAATACAATTTCGTTTCTTCCTCTTTTTTTAAACCGGAAATGCTGGGTAATTTACGGAATAAACAAGAATTGTGGTAAAACTAATTCGATGCAATTAATCTAGCGTCCTGTAGACTATCGTAGGGAATACTTCATCACTTTCGTTTGATAGCTAAAAAATTTATAGAAAAATATGAACATGTTGCGTAGAGTTAATTTAATAAATCTTATCTGAAAAATTAGTCGTGTTAAAGCATACATTTCTACGGTGTGGAGATAAAGAAAAATAAACAAACAACTTGTAAGATATCGAGGAAATCATGATTCTTACTTCACAATTATGCAAAAAAGGCCAAGGGAGATGCTATCGTTGAAATTAATTATTTCCCTTGCGAAATTCGCAAGCGCCGTTGCGCCCATAAATTATTCCTAGAAACAAGTTTATTTTATTAAAGCTTAAATATTCAGTATTTAATCTCACTGTCGTATAGTATAAGATGTAAAATAAATTATGCAAATGCTTGTACTCTATAGTACAAAGACATGGGTTGTGCGTACGACAAGCTCGAATTGTGTAGAGGAACGAACCAGGTGGAATTTCAGCGTTCTATCCAACCAAAAAACTTTAATTGCTGAACGTTGGACTCAAATATTTACCCCTAAAATACGGCCTGGATAAATCATAGTGATTAGTCGTAGATAGCGAGTGAATTATTGGTCATTATTCCGCGCATATTTACTTAAATACGTGTTGCACAAAACCCACATGCGATATCGATCCATGTCGTCTTTGGATCGTGAAAAATTACATCGACTCCGATATGTATAATAGTATTTCGTATATATCTACGTAGTGTGTACACTGATTGCATATTACACGGCTTAAATTCCAGTATTCACTCGCTAATTTATTTTTATTTAATATTGGTGCGTTCACGATTTAATTTATAACTCAATTTCGTCTTTTATCTTTGTGGAATCTACGCAGGATCGCTTCGCTAGATTGTTGAGGTTATTTCTGGTGAACACTTTTGGAAAAAGTCGTAAATATAAGGTTTTCTGTCGCAGGAATTGTCGTAATTAGTAGCTGTTGGATTTCGATATATCTGTTAAGAGAAATTTATGATTTTGCAGAGTATGCAGAATGTACTACTCTAACGTTAACCCAAACATACTAGAGTTTTTAAAATTATATTTTTTACACAACACTTTATTGTTGTATAATGTTAGGGACATTTCTTAAAAAAAAAAACTTACTAAATCTATCTTATATCTTCCTACATGATTTCAAAACTTTAGCTGTTGTATCAATTCATAAAGAAGAAAGCAAATTTGATAACCATACGTCTTCAGAAATCATAAAAACAACATGAATACCACATAGACAAGATTCAATCAAGAATGTCACTTTAAAACCGTTTTTATCCATAAATAGTCCGTATTCTAGGCGGCAGTTTCTTGTGTACCAACTTGTCTCTCGTTAAAAATGCTCTCTTTACAATCTCTACTTGACTGCGCAAGACATACCGGGTGTTCCACAAAAACTTCCAAATCATCTGATTTTAATAATCTACAGTGTGTCCCCGGATAGGTGAAACGACTCTTATAAATGAGACATAATCTTTGATTTAAATTATCATTTATTGCGGTTTTGCCCTGCTTGGTTAAAGACTGATTTCTAACATATTTTCATGGTTTGAAAAACAAGTCGGCCTTGACAGTGAAGGTAAAACTATTTTCGTTGCAGGTAAAGTACATCTCCCATTCATAGTACGTCAAAATATTACTAAAGAAAGTTATTTAGAATGAAAAGCTATGGCTATATGCAAATTGTCAAAACAATCGGCCTACTTTGATGAAATCATTCAAATTAATTGTTTTTCGATATTGTTATTCTTTTATTTTGAATAAATATAATCCAAACGTAATGATTATGTAATACAATTTATTGGTTTAAAATAAACAAATTACTATCTAATTAATACGAATTTAAAACATTAACTTAAGCTAATGTACCAACAATAAGCCGTAAGGGCAAAGCACCTTTCCCGCTCATAATAAGCCAAAATGTTACTAATTGTAAGCAAACTTTTTCAGAATGAAAAGCTTTCGCCGTAAGTATGTAAATTTTTAGAATGATTGGCCATCCATGTTTTATGAAATCGCATACTAATTCATTTATTTCTAATGGTGCCATGGAATAACAATATTGTTTTCCTAACGGTAGTAATCTGTCAAACTTGTCTGTCAATTAATAGTTTATCCTTCGTAAACTGTTTTATGCATATAAACAATGTTAACCTTGGAAGAAAGAATTTTTGTGATTCAGTGTTATGGAATCGGCGACAAATCCCTAAATACGGTTATTGCTTTATTTCGTACAAAATATCCAAATGCGGCAATTAACAAAAGTACTGTTTGGCGTTTAATAAAGAGATTCCTCACAACAGGGAGTGTTTCCTATAAGAAGAAAGACAAGAAAACGTACAATGAAAATGATGCAGGTACTTTGGTTGCCTTAAATTCAATAGATGAAGCTCCCACGATCTCTTTAAGAGACCGTAGCATAAATACGAACATAAGTAAATCACATTTGCAAAGAATTTATAAAGCAAGTAGAATATATCCATACAAAGCCAAATTATGCCATACTTACTTTAGAAGAAGGTGACGAGGCACGGCGATTACTGTTCTATTTATCTTTGGGAGAACTAATGTTAGAAAACAGAAACTTACATAAGCTAATAATTTTTTCTGACGTACCACCACAAATGGTGTTCCACCACCCCAAAACTGCCGATATTGGAGCAGAAATAACCCACATTATATAATAAATGCAAGAAGGCAGTATTTTAGAAAAGTGAATGGTTGGTGTGGCATGTCATATGAGCTGGGAATCATTGGACCTTACTTTATTGAAGGAAGATTAAATCAGCAAACTTATCTATGTACAAATTCTGGAATGATTTGTTGACGAACTTCCTTTAAATATTCGACAGTCGCACTTCTTTCTACAGGACGGCTGCCCTGCTCATTCCACACAACTGATTACTGATTGGCTAAATAATCAGTTTGGTGAAAGATGGTTTGGGAGAATGAGCGTAACATCTTGGCCGGCTAGATCCCCCGATCTAACAATAATGGACTTTTTTGTTTGGGGAAGAGTAAAACAAATACTTTACCAGGAAGCTATTCCAAATGATACCGAAATGTTAAAAAATAGAATAACACAAGCAGTTCGATCAATTTCTATGCTAGAACATGTGCAGGCAGCTTTTCGGAAATTTCGAAATCGGATTGAAAAATGTGCAAATTTAGGAGGGGGCTTAGTAGAGCCTTACATTTAATCTAATCTAGTAAAGTCTTTAAATTCGTATTCATTAGATAATAATTTGTTTATGTTAAACCAATAAATTGTATTACATAATCATTACGTTTGGATTATATTTATTCAAAATAAAAGAATAACAATATCGAAAAACAATTAATTTGAGTGATTTCATCAAATTTGCATATAGCCATAGCTTTTCATTCTAAATAACTTTCTATAGCAATATTTTGACGTACTATGAATGGGAGAGGTACTTTACCTGCAACGAAAATAGTTTTACCTTCACTGTCAAGGCCGACTTTTTTTCAAACCATGAAAATATGTTAGAAATCAGTCTTTAACCAAGCAGGGCTAAACCCCAATAAATGATAATTTAAATCAAAAATTATGTCTCAATTATAAGAGTCGTTTCACCTATCCGGGGACACACTGTATATATGAAACTGTAGTGTTCTATTTCATAAACAATTTCTCTTATTTCATTCCATCATAAAAAAGAAGTCTAAAGGAGAAAGGTCTGGTGATCGGGCGGGCCATCTAATTGGTCCGTAAGTGCATATCCGCCTTCGATCAAACTGTCTATTTAGAAATTGTGTATTTATTAGAGCATTATGTGGAGCAGCTCCATCTTGATGGAAGTAAATTTGTGGGTATTGAGTAATGGGCAATTCTTCTAGATTGTCCACTATTTCTTCGAGTAATGTATGGTATTTGTCTTGATTTAGATTACCGTCAATAAAATATGGTCCAGTTAATCTAGAGTCTAAGATTCCACACCAAACATTTAAAGAGAACCTTCTCTGGATATTATTTTCAATACGAAATCTAGAATTGTCATTGTTCCAATACCTATGATTGTTTCTATTAAATATGGCATTGTTCGTGAAGGTGTACTCATCTGACCAGAAAATTTTAGAATAGAATAGTGGATCTTCTTGTAATTTATTTAAATAAAAATTACAAAATTGCATTCTTCGTGGATAATTATCTTCCAAGACAATCATCTGTAGTTCGTATTTCTTTCTCTGGCTTTTTGAAAGATCCGTACATCCTCAAATTGGCTTCCAGTCGTGAAAATTTCTTGTGATGTGGTGATTCCCGTATCAGGGAAACGTTCCTGATAAATTCTAATAGCGTCACATGGTCTTTTACCACATTCAAAATAAACTTCAAGCATATCCGTTAAATATTCAAAATTCATATTTTCCATTAATATTAAAATAAATCAAAATTAAACTTATACAAACTTGTTTATTATAATGAACGGTGTTTTTGAAAAATGCGTTGATCACTCAAACTGACAGTGATTAAAAAGGACGCTGTGTGATTGTTTATACTCCAATTCATGACCTACTGTTAGTTTTGTCATATAAAAATTTGCAAAAACTTTTCTTTTTTTTGCATTATTCCTTATTTAAGTGTATGTTTTCATGACATTATTCGAATCGTTAGAAAATGTTCTTTTATAAAAATCACAAAAAAATATGTAGGTAGTGCAATTTGAAAAAAGAATTGAAATCTGATCATAGATCATTAAAATCAGATGATAAATAAAGATATTACAGCCTTTGGAAATTTTTGTGGCACACCAGGTATACTAAGCCACAAAATAAATTTTCAGAGCATGCCATGAATTAATTCAGTTATATATATATACATATCCTATTAAATTTGACGTCTAGGACCAACTGACGTTCATCAAGCTAAGCTAACATTCAAGTCTATGGAAAAATTGAATTTCACCCGAAAGATGGTTGTTGAAATGTCTAACTAACAATGATTTGTTGTAAAATAGAGTTTCTTCGGAGCGTTTCTTGTTCTAAAAATGAAAAAATATCGAAAAATAAAATTTGAAAACTAACCTCAAAAATCTAATATTTTCAACTTGTCAATTTGACATATGAGACATGCGAGACATGTGAGCTAAACTCAGACGTAACTTGTATATCTATTTCACTCGTTCATAGCCTACCTAGCATAAAAAATTTGTGACTCGCTTGATATTATTCTGAAACTAGAAATATAAAGTTTGAATCTCTACCCAAGACGTCATAAATTTTGTCCGTCTGAATCAAATCAATACTCCGGAATCAAATTGCATACAACATTCATAATTCGGATGTCAAATTATTAGAAAATAATACATTATTGACTGATACTTTCCATGAATTATTATTGACAGCTACTATAAATTCGTGCAAAACTCACCTCCAATACTATATGTAATAAAAGTTAAGTCTTAAGTGAACAAATTTTACAATAATAACAAGAATAACAATCAAAAAATAAGAAGGAAATCAAATAATACAAAGCACCATAACCTAAGCGCCAATATTAAGAACTAGAATTGACAAATTTTTTGACATCGATTGCAGCACATATGATGTGATAGAAACGAGTGACTGTTTGTATTTTATCTCTTTTCAACTAGAGCACTTTGTCATCGTCATATGTCATGTTCATACTCCTGAAAGACAACGGTTTTATTTTATTTTTGTTTCCATCCCTTTTTATTAGATATAAACTACATGAGATGGACACCGTAACGTTTGCGTATTATCGATATCTAAATTTGTGAGGTGTGGGTAAAGATCCGCTGGACAAACTATACATGATCATTAAACCTGACAAAGTCACACAAGTGGACAAAATTGTCGGAAAAATGGGAGAAAGTCAAATGAGGTCGTGGAGAGTGAGAAAAAGTCGAAAACTATTGGAGAAATTCGTAGTATCTCGGAGGAAATCAGAAAAACACGGGAAAAGTATGCAAAATTCGGATAAAGTGTGACAAATGCGGCAAAAGATATAAAAAACGAAAAGTTGAAATAACCGAGTGTGTCGGAAAAGTACAAAATGTCGAAAAAATTGAATTTTTGAAAAGTTTAACAAATACCGAAAGAAAAACTCGAAAACATTTGGGAAAAAAGGGAGGCAATGGGACAAGCTGAGAAAAATCTAAGAGTGTGGCAAAAAGTCAAAAAAAAAAAGGGTGGACAAGACAGAAACAAGCAAACAGGGTAAAAATAGAGAGAAACGATAAAGGCTAAACGAATCAAAAGCGGAGAAAGCGAAGTCGCTGAAAGTCGATTAAACCGAATAGCCGAAGAGGTCGAAACCGTGAAAAAATCCAAGAGATAGATCCAAGAGAGATGAAAGAAAGTGTTTAAAAAATTTGCGAAAAATCTGAGAATGTTTAAGCAGATTGGAGAATTTCGGAAAATGTCGGAAAATGGGGAAAATTCCGAAAAGGTCGCACTATGTCAGAAAAAGTCGTCAGGAGTCGATGGTTGTGGACAGTGAGAAACTGTCTGAAAATTTCGGAGAAATTTAAGAAAGAGTCGGCAAAAGTCGAAATAGTCAGAAAGTTTTGGAAAAGTTAAAGAAAGTTAGAAAAGTCTAAAAAGCCGAGAATACAAAAAACTCGCAAAATCTCAAAAAAGTTGAAATCACTTTCACCTTGGTGGCTTCGTTAATTGGCAAAACTATCGCATTTGGGGTTTAGAAAATCCAGGAATGATTCATCGGAAAGGAATGTATCAAGTGCATTGTGCTCTGGAAGAATCATTGACCGGTATTTCTTTGAATATGGGGAAAGCAGTTTTCTTGCCTCTATCGGAAGGAATGCGCATGTGCCAGCCAAGCCATGGCGATTATTCACCAGATATTTTATTCTACACACAATTCCATATATTATTCCTTCCAGTACATATTTTCTACCTGTTTCTAACACAACATCTAGGAGAGTATCTGAAATATTACAACTTTATCGATTACATATTATGGCATGTTAAATTCTCGCAATACCTTGATGTAATTACTGTATTTCGTTCCAATTACATTCCTACTTGTTACACACAAGTTTCAAAATGCTAATTATCTCAATGCTTACACTGCATTGAGCGGAAATATGAATCAAGCCTTAGATATTCCGAATATTCCACAGGAAACGTATTCGAAAACGTCACCAACATTACAGAAATTTATCGTGGCTATGCAGCTTCTACCCCCTCTAACCTATCCACATTTGTAGATATTTACATGTTGCGAGTAATACCTTGTCTTGTAACGCAATTAATCGCAGTAGACACGGCAATGTATGTGCATTAGCATTTCGCAATTAAAGTACCCTGCTAATTCCGATCGCTAAAAGCAAGCGATATAAACAACTTGTTAAGACAACTGTGGTGGAATGACCGTAAATTGGAGATCATTCTAGATGGCCGGCGCGAACTGCAGGGCGATGGCCGTCTTTGATATAATAAATCAGATGTTTTGGTCAACAGATTATTGGGAATGCGTGTTTAAGCAATATTTGAACGGTCTCTGCCTCAGCGACAATTGCCGGGACTCGTTTGATCTACGGTTTTTTGTATAAATAATTCGCGTATTTATTACTTTAGGTGCGCGTTTAATTTCGTTTTGTTCTTTGTTTGTTATGTTTCGGTGGTAGGAAGGAGATTTCAATGATTTATAAGATTAATCCGCTTTCGGGTATTACGATTTACAGTTGCCGAAGTCCGCAAACATCTGATAATAAATACTCGCTTGCACTCTAAGATATGACAATATTTTCTCTGGTGAGAAGCCTGATCCCTCATTCCAAAAAAATAAAAGATAAAAATAAAATGTGAACGAGCATAGTATAGTAGTAGAAATAAATCAATAAGTTTTAAGAGGTGGTAAAGTTTCTTTTGTGGGATTTAGTCTTATTTGTCACGAAAGGAGTTAAAATAAGAGCGCCCGATTTTAAGGTTCAATAAATCATAGTTTTTGTAGCAAATCTGCGTATTATGCCACGATAATGTTTCGCCCCCCTTAATGCATTACCGTCTTCATCTTTAAAGAAATCCAGTCCAATGATTCCTCCAGACCACAATACACACCAAACAGTGACAAGTTTCGGATGCATTGCTTTCTGATGAATCATTCCTGGATTTTCTGAGCCCTAATTGAGGCAATTGTTGTAATATTCAATTCTTGTGTACAGTGACTAATCGACGTCTCTGGATTTTCGGCCACACTCTAGCGAATTGCCGTGATGTTTTGTTTATAGTTTATAGTTTATAGTAGGAAAAAATCACCAGGAGAAGGACAGACTAAGGAGTTCCTAAGGGAACAAAGGCCTAAGTTTACTGAAGACCTACTGAGTAAAGACAGGAAGACTGTCAAAATGATAGTAAGTCTGATGACCGGTCATTGCAGACTGAATAGGCATATGTTTAACATAGGCCTGGCAGAAAATGCTCTCTGCAGATTCTGTCAAGAGGAAGAAGAAACCCCAGTTCATGTTTTCTGCCACTGTGACGGCCTAGCGAGGACAAGGTTTCTAGTAATGGGGTAGAGAACTCCACAGCCAACGGCTACACAAAAGAGCCACTCTCAAAAATGATATGTCTGATCAAGAAGGCGAAACTAGAGAGCGTTCTCTAAGGTAAGGGGATCACAATAGACCTGTAAAGGTCGCGGTGAACCAGGCCCGCATGCCACCCCACTCCTAACCTAACCTAACCTACC
>CM043018.1:141146618-141210707 GCA_023690525.1 Holotrichia oblita
TAAGCAAAGATGAAAGTGGAAAGCAATGACAGTTGTGAGCAAAGTGATTACAATTTTGCGGATGATATTCCTTTGTTTTGGTGATGCTATTCCTTTGCTTCGCAGATGATTTTGGCATTTTGGTAAGGACAAAATAACAAGCCGGAGAAAGACTCTACCAGTACCTTCTAGAAGCAAAAAAGTCGAAAATGTTGATGAGGGTCCGACTCAATAGACTAAATTCGCAACTACCGACAACAATTTCTGCAATTCTCTTAGCCAGATGAAACTCTTCAAGAAATCGTATCATGCACTCACATATTCATTCGTTTTGAGCGCCACAAATATAGACAAGAATGAGTCGAAGAGCTTTATTTGGCGTCCTGTATGTGTCCTGAATCAAATGGTCAATCGTTTCTAGCATTTTGTCGATTTTTGACCACTTTGTGGTGATGTTTATTTGTCTTGGATTCTTAAGTAGTTTAATAAATTGGTGTTTTGTGTTAATCGGTTTTGGATTGTTATGCTTTTGCTTGGTAATTTTTAAGATTCAGGTTGGTTAGGTTTAATTAAATGATTTTAACACCTTTTTGAATTCGAAGTTCAGATTTTTGCCATTCGTATGCATGGCGAGCCGACCCCGAAGGACAAGCTCGGCCAAAACAGAGACCTGTTGTACCCCCATACCGTTTTAATCCTCTCAATCAAGTTGTACCCGGACAAAGAAGTTCGCAACCTGGTCACTTTGGAATAAAACCTGACAGCATGTAGTGTTGACAGCAGTTTTGGCAGTTATTAATTTATTATGATTCTTACGCTGATGTTAAAAAGAATAATAAATCTTGTGGAAATCGTCAGTTCCCAACAAAATGTATTAAAATATCGTGGAAAAACAAGCAAAGTAATTTCGGTTAAAAATTTTTAACTTTTCATAGAAATCACTTCCCTCTCGAGTGCGCGGTACAAAGTTCAATAAATATCGTACGTGGTGGTAAGGTTGAAGGCGAAGGCGAAGTTTTAAGTAAAATACTGCGGAAGTAAATGCATTCACGCCTTTCGCAACGCCGACTCGATGAAAAATGGGATCAAATGCAATCTATGTATGTGCGGTTTTCTATCGAATTTTCCTCTCAAAGTTTCACACACATTCATCACCGAAAGACCTGGTACTACTTTTCGCAAGATATATATACCTTAAAGATATATCCCTCCGCATCTATACCGTGCTGGAAGTATGTATGTACAGCGCGTGGTGCTGCTGCTCCTGCTATGCTTCGGAATAAGTACTCGTGGCGTTCCAGTGAAACAAATTTCCGTTATTTCGCGAAAGCTCCATTCTGACGGTGACACTAATAGTCTATATTACCGGCGAGAAAAATACCTTTTCATATAAAGTCCATATTTTACCGTTTCCCGTTCAACGCGTGCTGGGTACTTAAATATTCTTCCCCCATTAATTTTAAATTTATATACGCTTTTTATCGAATCTGCCGTAACAGCTTGAGAAGTAGTACATGCGGCAGGAGCCCCGAAGTTCACTTCAATCACTCCATCTCTTTATGTACACGGGAATTTATGTATTTTAGTGGGCCTGAAGCGGAAACCTATTCATTTGTTCCATCAGCACGTTGTTCGCGGTATAGATTTATTAGACCGCGCTTTTTTATTTGTTTTTTTTTATGTTGGAAACTGAATGATTTTTTTAAGTTTGACTGCGAAGGAAATAGGATAAAATTGTTAGATTTCAGTAAATAATTACCAAAAACAAAAACAATTCGGGTTCATCGGATACTTTTGCGTTTGCACCTAACGCAAAAGTAGCCGATGAACAACACAAACCGCAGATATCTCGTTAATGCTGTTTCACGTCAAAATCAAAATATCCGTAAGACACCTTCTATAAAGTAAGACGTTTTGTTCCTGATTAAATAGAGCACCGATGAAAGGCCTACAATTTGTACTGTATAAAGCTTACCATTAATAAATTCAGAATCTACAAGGCGCCTTCGTACAAGAGATTTTTATATTACATATAAACACAAGCAACTTCTGCATGAGTATCCGAATCCCACAATGGATATTCCATTTTTACATATTTTTTACTTTAATCCACGCAAAAATAAGATGAATAATAGCTCCATAGCACAATAATAATAGTCCTAAAAGATGTGTACGTGAAAACAACATAGAAATGAAAAAAAAATGGAGACTGTATTTAAGTTCAGCATTGCAACAGAAGCTCTTCAGACATACATATGCGGTGAGATATAGACAAAATTCGAAATATCAAGCAACTTGAAAACTTTAAAACGTTTCATAAATAAAAAAAGATTAATAATTACGTATTTTAAAAATTTGAATAATTAAAGAACTAAAGAAATTTTAATAAACATAAAAATAAAAGATTCGACTTCTAGGGCCGTACAAAATTAGTAAATTCAACAAATTTAAAAGATTTCGGAATTCCACCCTCCTCTACGCCCTACTGCGCCCTCCATTAAAAAACAAAACAAAATATTTAAAGTATTCAAAAAAAGTTAATGAACCTAAAAATAAAAGACAACAAACAAAATAAATTTAACAAATTAGAAAAATTTCACAATGCAACGCCAACCGTTTCCCCCGCCCCATCAAAATATTTAACGAATTTTTTAAAATCTCAATAACCGTAAAAATAAAAGACAGCAAACAAAATAAATTCAACAAATTAAATACATTTCAGATTGCAACGATACCTCCCTCGCCGTCCCCCCATCAAAATATTAAACGAATTTTTAAAAAATTTAATAAACGTAAAAATAAAAGACAAGAAATAAAATAAATTCAACAAATTAAAAAATTTCAAATGCAACGCCACTCTCCTTTCCCGCCCCTCCTTTTCCATCAAAATATTTAACGAATTTTTAAAAAGTTTAATAAACGTAAAAATAAAAGACAAAACAAAATAAATTTAACAAATTAAAAATAATTCAGAATGCAACGCGATCCCTTTCTCCACCCCTACAAAATATTTAACGATTTTTTAAAAAACTCAATAAACGTAAAAATAAAAGACAACAAACAAAATAAATTCAACAAATTAAATAAATTTCAGATTGCAACGGCATCCCCCTCGCCGTCCCCCCATCAAAATATTTAAACGAAATTTTTAAAAAACTGTAATAAACGTGAAAATAAAAGACAAGAAACAAAATAAATTCAACAAATTAAATTAATTTCAGAATGCAACGCCACTCTCCTTTCCCCGTCCCCCCATCAAAATATTAAACGAATTTTTTAAAAATTTAATAAACGTGAAAATAAAAGACAACAAACAAAATAAATTCAACAAATTAAAAAAATCACAATGCAACGCCACCCGCTTCCCCTGCCCCATCAAAATATTTAACGAATTTTTTAAAAACTCAATAACCGTAAAAATAAAAGACAGAAACAAAATAAATTCAACAATTAAATAGATTTCAGAATGCAACGCGATTCCTCCCTCCCCTCCCCGCCCCATCAAATATTAAACAAACGTAAAAATAAAAGACAACAAACAAAATAAATTCAATAAATTAAAAAAAATTCAGAATGCAACGCCGCCACCCCTCCCCCGCCACCCTCCTCTCCCCACCATCAATCAAAATATTTAACGAATTTTTGAGAAATTTAATAAACGTAAAAATAAAAGATTGAACTCCTACAAGGCCGTACAAAATTAATGAAAATTCAACAAATTTAAAAGATTTCAACCCTGCTTCTGCCACCCCTTCCTTTCCCCTTAACCTCACCAAATTATGTGATTAGAGGCAGAAAAAAATTAAAAAAAAATGAAATATTTGGAAAATTTATTTCGAAATGATTAAAAAATCATGAACATGAAAAAATTGATGATTTTAATTGTCTAACAATTTGACGTTTTGTTGCGTTAAAAAGTCACTTGTTTTGCGAGCGTGTGTGAATGCTTGGTGAAGGGTGATTCATCGTTTAGATTTAGGGGAGGTGGGCGATAACTAGCGGCAAATAAATGGTTGCATCCCAATCGTCAGTAACAGTTCTTTGAGCTTGTAAAGGAATTGTTGCTTTTTGGAAACACTTCGAGAATGGATAACTTCTGTCGGTTTTTCTTCACTTTGGAAAAGCCAAATCGACTGGTGTTTATGACCCGTAAATGTAAATCCAAGATTCATCACCTAACTGAATCGTGCAAAACAAAAAATTTTAATAGTTTGAGAAGGCGGAAATCGGGGCATATGGACTGAAGTCGGGGATAAACCGGGGAAGCCAGAACCATATCAGATAGTCAGACGGCCCTAAAGACGTTAACATCCTACTAGATAACCTCGAAACTAGCTTGGAACTGCCTGGAAAACCTAAGAACCCTGGCCAAACACAACAAAATGATTTTGGTGTTTGGGTACCCAGGCAACGGCCAACAAGCTGGCAAGAAAGGGTTCTGAAACAACATTTATTGGACCTGAACCGGGTCTGGCGATAACCAAGACCCCGATACGTGGTGCAATGACTGAGTGGCTCACCAAAGGGCATCGGATACGCTGGAACAACGTTGAAGGGCAAGTACACAGCAAACGTATCGTTTTTTTTTTTTATAACTACAGCTCAAATACAGCCAATTAAGACTAAAAACAACAAAATATAAAGCTGGGCTTAGCTAGCTTCCTCGACCGAATTTGCTGTTTCAGATTTATATTTTATATATGTACAAATTCAGAAATTTTATCTCAAAAAAAGAAACGACTAAATTTCTTCAGACATTCGAAACGAATAATTCTAATCAAGTCTAAAACCGGAATATAGGAAAAAAATCCATACGTATTAACGGTGAAATTCCGCAAGGAACGACAAAAAAACGTCGAGATCCCGGCAAACCGTATAATGTTCGCATGTTTAACGTCAAATAAAAGTTAAAATGATAGGCGTCTCGGGGAGGCAAAGACAGCTCTACAAACAAAATTTGTTCTTCACATTTAATATTTCGATAATATTTCGTGGTTTTTACGACTGACACAGTAATTGAGTTTCAGTAGGAGGTGTGTTTGTATGTGTGCGTGCGTGTGTGTTTTTTTTAATCCGCTTCTTCTTCTTCGTCTTTTTTTTTCGTTTTCTACCTTTTTCTTCTCTCCATCATCATCATCGTCTCCGTCGTCGTCATCGTCGTCGTTCTGAGTTTCCCGCACGCAGAGTTTGAGGGCTCCGCGACGAAATTAATGGAATGGAATCCCAAAGCACTTCATCATCTTATTTAATAGTTAACCGTGAAAATCGTGACGTGATTCTTTATTAAAACTAGACATCTCTCAGCTCTATGCCCGGGCTTGTATGTTATGTGTTTGCTTTCGTTACACCCGTGAAGATGTGATGACGAAATACACAAACATAACTCTGGTGACAGCTCCCAGGTCTATTAACAGCGATTCCGTGTTAAAATCATTGTTTATTTTTCATTCCGTGAAAATATTACGTAAATATATGTATTTTATTCACAGCTATATCTACCGATATAACACAAAAATGCCATAAATCTTGATGGTAAGTGTGAAAGAGTGAGCCTATGCTAATGAGCTTCGAAAATAGTACAGTTAAGGGCATCAAAATTTATAATTATCTGGATTTATTTTAGTTTTAAAGTTGTTCTAAACTATCCCCTGCATGACACAAATAAGAAGATGTTTAATGTATCTTGTTCAAACAGCTAAATTTGTTCAAAACAAAAAAAAGCTCAGTGTCAGCAACTGTAGAAAAACATTCAAATCATTAAGAATTATTTTTCCTTCAGCATCGGCGGGCTCGTCCTGAAAGACAACTCGGACAAAAGGCCTATTGTGTCATTTTAGCCTTCTCGAGCGACACCTGTCCACTACTGGGTAGTCATGGCGGTGAATTGAGCGAGTCCCCACCTATTTGGAACCAGATACTGTGGTCTCAGAAAACAGATGGATCAAATCAAGAATTGGTGTATTTTGTAGGAAATCCAGATAGAACTGTTCTGTTACATTTTTCCATCAATTAAATAATTGCAGTTCCTACAATACCAACCCACATGTGGACGTTCTGAACACGTTCTGTGGGTGGCTTTCCTGTAACCAATTCATTAGATCTACACCTCACATCCTGCCAGCTCACACGTCTCTTCAAATCAGTTTCATCATTAGCAAGTCGGATTGTGATTACTTTGTTTCATTTCACATTCGTAGAATTCATTTCTTCTGCCAAAATCATCTTCAGTCACTCGAATAGGATGTAGGAAGTTACAGAAATGGAACCAACACCCCATCAAGTTTACACATATATAACGATACTGGACTACCACTTACCAAAAAAAAGTCTCACACATCATAAGCCAAAATAATGATTGGACTGGATTTCGAGGTAGTACTTGACTACCATAGGAAGAGCTTTAAAACTGGTGGAACATAACAGAATTACGCTGAGATGGGTGCCAACCCACTCTGGAATCCGAGACAACGAAATAGCTGACAGGTTAGCAAGAAGTACCAGCGAACGACGATTTGTAGGTCCTAAATCTGACTGGCAACATCAGATCTGAATTCGCTCTGGGCATTGCTCCTATCAGAAGGCACTTGCCAGGGTGAGACACTGTAACACTCTCGGGATCCGTCCAAATCAGAAAAGACTTTGCAGCAAGATAGTCGCAAAAAAAACTGATTTGACTGCATAGGATATCCCAAAATTCAATTTTGATTAAAAAAAGTTTGTAAATTTTTTATTGATTCATAAAATAATAGAACATCGGGTAATTGGCTTCCACAGCTTTGCTAGTAAATACAAATTCTTTTGCCAAGATTTTCCATGATCGTTTTCCATAAATTTCATCTTTCAACACATGGGTGATTGTGGACTTGTTAATATAACCCTTAGATTTTAAAAACCAGAACAGGAAATTACATGGTCAAAAAATGGCTTCAAGCAATAGCTGAATGTTTCTAAGTCTGAATGGGGTCTCGCCACATGTCATCCATCTCGATATCTTGTAATTTAGGCTGAAAAAAATCTAGATTATCATGTCGACCGTTCGAAAAACAATGGTCAGGTGATGCTTCCAGTCGAAAATCCGCACCAAAGAGTGTCACTTTATGCATGGATTTGTTTACCAGCAATTACTCACTAAAGAGCTAGCAAAACTGATAGTTAAACAGTAATCCTCGGACCTCCTGGCTAAAGCACATGATGCCTGACATGGCAGCGAACTTAAGTGATTCTTCTTACCATCTTCCGACTAGAAATCTTGGGGCATACCTCAAGATCTACCAACTTAGTCTAGAGAGAAATCATATTCTACAGACAAAAATTTTTTGTGTCTTCAGGTTTCAGTTCTTAAGGGTCAATTCTTGACTACACCCCATGGTGCGAATTCATATTTCTGGAATCTCAGCAACATTCCCATGAACTCCTTGGATATTTTGTGTTAAATGACTTGTTAAAGGACGGCCAAAGCGTCGATCAATTGCTTCAGTCTACCTCAATTTATTAATTCTGACAGCGATTCTGTTCTTAGTTTTCTAGATTCGAGACCACCTACTTGTCCAGTATTTAAACATGGTGGTATTCATAAGTGACAGTATTTAATTTATATACCCATATATTATGCAACTTCTCCAAGATATTTGAGACTGTACTCTTTAACAACATATCCAGTCCCATCAAATCTATTGTTACTACATTTCAGCATGGTTTCGTTAGCAAGCGTTCTAATCTATTATTAATCTTACACACTTTACATAATACACATCCGAAATTCTGGATAAACAGGGACAAGTCGACGTGGTCTACACTGATTTCCAGAAAACATTTGATCAAATCGACCACTAGGTTTTATTAAAAAAACTGGAAACCTTTGGATTTGCACCTAGTCTACTAATGTTATTTGAATCCTATTTATTTGCAAGGAAACAGTTTGTACAATACAATTGCCATAAATCAAATGTATTTTTTCCAACCTCTGGCGTTCCTCAAGGTTCGAATTTAGGACCTATTCTGTTTCTAATTTTTATTAACGACATCGTGAAAATTTGTTATTTGCATCCATTGAGGACTGCCTTGTTTTGCAGCATGATTTGTCTTCTTTGCAGTTTGTGTGATCCCCCTTTTTGGATATTCTTGAGCTTATCAGAAGCATGAAGTTGCTTGATTAATCGCATATTTGTTGGTAACTCAATTTATTGTATTGAATATATAAATTAGTGTACTTTTGTATTATTTTGTATTGTTCTATTAAGAATTTACTCTTATCTAATTTATTTTACTCTGATAATGTACATGTACTTGCTTCTAATTATTCTCTTGTATTCTTTTTTTTTTCATTTAATGACGTATATTGTATTCGCTAAGTTGTCATTTCCTGTATTTGGGTAAACAGGTAAACTGTTGGAAATCAATAAAATTATTATTTATTTCTTCAGCGTTGATGAAGTTAAATAAATTGAAAATTTTGAAATGTAGCTGTCAATTTTTTGTAGTAGCCGGTGAAATGGAAATGAAGGATTTCAATTTGGCTAAGAAAGATACATAGAATCAGTAAGTCAGTAATGAGGAGCAAATAGATGAGAAGATAATCTCATCATTAACCCAACAGGCAAGAAGGAAGAAGGCACGAGAAAGGAGCAGAGAAATAGACCACAGAAAATACCAAATCATCAAGTATTACACTAGTGGCGCCATATTTACATTTATCTTTCCATATAAGGTAATAATCCGTCTATACCACATACAAAATTAATTCCTTTTTTAAAGGAATGCCATCTCACAGAATATCTTTATTCGAAAATCTGTCATTAGTATTTCCAAAGCCAGATTTCCAGATAATTCATTACCGGACAAATATTGTCTAAATAAAACTCAACGTTTCTTTTTCTACGCCTGTCTCACGTGGATTATCATCACCTTAAAGAATCTCCTTTTGAAAAAGGAAAACAGAATAAAGCGACACAATCCGACGAAGGAGCGAAAGTATAACAATGAATTTGTTGTATCCGTATTCTATATACGTATACACATTTTTTTTTATCGATTTATTTTTCATCGTCATTGGTGCTCTTGTTGCACACTACGTTTGTGTGTCGTACTTTCAATACAGACGTTTAGGTAAATATAGGCTTTGATGTTAAATAATGAGGGGTTTAATGCACCTCATGCTTTTAAACCAGTATCTTTCTAGACTGGTGCGCTCTCCTCTTTCAATGTATTCGTGGTTCGTATTGCCTGGCGCTCTTGTGTCCGTAGGGATTATAGAATACCGTGCAGAACATATTGTTGTGTACTCTAATGAACTGAAATATTTATATAATCAAAGATCGAATCGTAATGGAAAGAACGAGACGGGAAAAGAAAACAAGTCAAACGAGAAGGAAGGATCGTCTCTCACAATAAGTAACATACGTTATTCATAATTTACAGACGCGTTCTCCTGCGAAGATAAAGCTCGGTCTTGTGCAGCGCAAGTATTACTTGTATAGATAGGTGTACGTATAAAATATTTCATAAACCAGAAAGACTTTATTATCAAACTTGTTTGAGGTATATTTGTTGTTGTAGGTCGTATTACGTTTATTTTTCGTGATACACGATGGGAATATTGTGGTATACACCACCGGAGGAATTAACTAAAACCATATGTTACAATCAGAGCTTAAATTGCAAGTCAGTTTAGAAAGATCGTCACAATGCTATGTATAATGAAAGTATTAAATCACGAAGGTTTCCATTACGGCTTTTTAATGATTTATCTATTCCGATCGTTTCATATCGTACTGCATAGTATCACTACCCACACTCCAATCTACGCTACCATTCTATAATAGATATAATAGCAAATAGCCAACAAAAAGTAGCCACCGACGTTGGAGCGTAGACTACATTTATTTTTCATATTAATAGAAGGTTTTGCGCGTAATTACTTTATCGATAACAGTGCTGTGAGCTGGAATATGTAGCCGGTACTAATACATACATATATGAATAAAAAAAGAGAACGATAAAAATAAAACGTTGCGGTGTAGACCACATAATGTCCAAAGTAATAATCGGTTTAGTGTTATTAAATAATAATTTTAGAAATGGCGCGGTGTAATTTATAGGTTATGTTTTATGATAAGTTTGAAACGGTTACGTCAAATTGAGATGTAATAAAATTTTGATGTAATACAGCGCCATCGAGTCATTTAAATGAATTAGTCGTAAGAAGATCGAAACCAAGACTACCACTTACATTAAGTTTATGAAGGAGGAGTCTTTGCAACTTCGGTTCAATATATATTCCTTCGTAAGCTATGCTGCCCTGTTAAGCATAGAGGTCGTAACTGACAAAATCAGCATTTTGAGATCAGATTTTTCATCCGCATTCTCTTCTTCTACAAATGAAAAGGGTAGCTATCCAAAAATTTTTGTCAATTTTTTGGCATGATACTTATTAGTTTTGATACTATTAAATCTCTCCTTTCTTTAGCAAATCCTATGGGAACCGTTTTGGGCTTAGGTTTCAGAACACCTTGCTTTTCCATTTTAGCATTCAAGAAATTTAATTCTCTTTCCTCTCCGTCAAACGTTGTTTTATAGGAACAGTTTTTTTTTCCTTTTGAAAATCTAACTTCAACCATCTCTTTCAGATATGGTCTAGAAGTTATTTTATTTAGTTTGTATTGGGATGTCCCATTGTCCCAATTAAAAAAATATTTATGTTCATGCTAATAACTTTTGTATTAATTGTCGGATGTTTCACTGCCTCAGTAAAGTCTTTAAAATCGTATATTTTACCCATCTTCTTTAGAGATCGCTCTACTTGGTGGTGAACTGAATCGGCCACCATAAAAATGTGCCCTGATTCAAAGTATTTCAGTATAAGATACTATAAAGCAAGCTCTTCTGAATTTACAACCTATATGAAGAATGTTAATAAAGTCCAATTTTTAATAATAATAATAATAATCTTTATTAGCCAACTGATCACAAGATATGGGCTTTGTCAGTATAAAATACAAAATCAATACACAAATCACCAATATTAAAAATTTAAAAATTACTATACATTCGTTAATATAAAAGCTCAACTCAGACAACTACACAGAATGAGTCAAAATTGCAACCAGCCAAGCCACCAACTTAATAACCATCAAGAAAATCCCGCACGCGGTACACACAAGTATCAATCAGGCAAGACCTTAAAGCTAACCTAAACTGTCTTGTGCTATTTATATTTTTAATGTTAGTGGGCAATTTATTATATATCTTAATGCAAATATAATTTGGACTTTTTTTATACTGAGTTAGTCGATGTTTAGGTATGGTCAAAGCATCAGTATGTCTAGTACTATAAAATGTATTGATGTCACCATTCCGAATAAATGACGGACGATGCTTATGAACGTACACTGCACACTCAAACAAATATTGTGAAGGCAGGGAGAAAAGATTGTGCTGCTTGAAAACTGGGATACACGAGTCCGTTCTCGAAGTGAAAATATATTTCTTATTATACTTTTTGTAGGAAAAACACCGAGTAAAGTGCGAAGAAGAACCCCAGAAAATTATGCCATATCTCAATCGTCGATGCAACATGCGCATGATAAAAACAACTGTAAGGATGAAGCGTGACACAGCCCTTCAGTTTATGTAATGCATAATTCAATGAACACAATTTTGAACACAGTGAAGTTATATGGCACTCCCACGTCAACATATTATCAATCAGACATCCCAGAAATTTGATGCTGGTTTCATTGGGAATGTAGTAGAACCCAACCGAATCAGAACTGACTGATCAGGAACATGTCTTGAAGATGAAAAGGGTATCAGACTGGTTTTGGATTGATTCACTCTTAAGTCATTCATATTACACCATTGTAACATGCTCTCAGCGTAGATGTTTCCAACATTACTCACTTGTTCAATGTCTGAACCTGATGCTATCACAGTAGTATCATCCGCGAACTGGTAAATATCGTGCATGTTGAAGCTCGTATGCAGGTCATTAACATAAATTAAAAATAGCAGTGGACCGAGAGTGAATCCTTGAGGAACACCCCGTGTGACACTAGTTGCCGAAGACTTCGCCGAAGGAACTGTACTTCCTATTGATACAATTTGCTTACGATTACTCAAGTAAGACCCAAACCACTGTAGACCCACACCCCTAATCCCGTACAAGGACAACTTCTGAAGCAGTACCTCATGGTTAACCCTATCAAATGCCTGACTCAGATCAAAAAATAAGCCAGTCACCACCCGACCATCATCTAACAGTCTATAAATATGATTCAGAGCCTTGAAAAGAGCATCATTGGTAGAACATGAATTCCTAAATCCAAACTGACTAGTGGCTAGCAGAGAATACAGATTATTTTTTCAAAAATTTTAGCAAAACAAGATACAACAGATATTGGACGATAGTTATTCACAAGCTGTTTATCTCCCTTTTTGAAGACAGGCACAACCTTGGCAATCTTTAGTGCCTCAGGGAAGACCCTCTTGAAAGGATTTATTAATTTTTATTTTGGGCTACGCAATTATTCAACCACAAAATCATATGTTTTGTATCTCGAACTGACAATAAAAAGGCAAAGAACGTCCCGGTGATATCTTCTTTTGATCTTGCAGCAATTGCTTCATGCCAAATGACATCGGTTGTTTTCAGGGACGAATCTTCTGATGAGCAGTAAACTTGCTACACTCTTCACAATTGTCCTCCGGGAGTTCCTTCTTGTGCGAAGTTGCCTTTGAATGTAAATCAAACGACTCACAAAGCTAGCACTCCTCATGACCTAATTTGACAAGAGATATTTTCATGTTGCTGACAACCTGTCTATACAAATAGTAGGAAAATGTAATATTTTGATATTTTGATTTAAAATCATTGTACATCAACATGATATTAATATAACTGGGTAGGTGAGCATGCTCTCGACGATAGTGTGCTATTGTTGGTCTAAAAGATTCTACATCAATTTTGTTCTTTGCGGTTTTTCCTTGAAGGCTTAATTTTGCTGTTACCCCTAAATTAGTTTTGCTGACTGCATCCCTAGTTACTCTATCATTTTTTCTTTCGAAACCCAAGGTTCCAAAAAACAAAGCTTTGCATATGTTTTGTTTACACTCCTCTTCGTCGTTTAAAAAGTAAAAAACAGTCTTAGATCTTCTTGAACCTTGAAAATTACCTGTAGTTTTCCTCTTTGTGGTTTCTTGCGATGCATTGTTTAAAATAAAGTTCCTTTTTTTTGATATTCAACTTCCAAAATTCTTTATTTATCTCCATTTGCCTGTTTCCTGTTTTCGTTAATTTTTTTGGCACATTTTCGGTTGCATTTAGTTTTACTACATGACAGCTTTGCACCGCGGTTTGTTCCAATAGTAAGCAGTTTCATACGTTCGTACTTCTTGGTCGTCCTGTTGGTTTCTTCTTTAAGGCAGGTCCAGTCGCTTCAAAGTTATTATTCCAACGTTTTATCGCGTCTTTTAACGGAATGTCACCATGACGTCCTCAGTTGAAAAAACGTCGGAAAATCCTCCGCCTAACGGTTACTAAAACGGCAGTGTTGCACGAGGGTACTCTCCTCCAGTGCTGGCATCTGCTGATGGTTACCACTACGGATTTACTGTTGCATAAGCTTAGAGTTATTGAAAAAATTATCAAAACACAAATCGTGGTTCTTTCTCTCAAATCCTGCTGTCAGGGTGTTGCCTACTCTGAATCTTCAACTCTTTTTGTACATTTGCATCAGTCGATTTGCATTAATACACGACAAATTTCAGGCAGTACCATCCATAGTTTATACCCATGATTGATGGTCTTTGGAGACATGTTTTGCTATAGACCCATCTAAGGCGAGTACTCTGCTTGTTAAAAGATAATTCTTAAATGTCATTTGAAGATGTTTTAGGAATGGATACACTTTATATCTACTATCAAAATGTTGTAAGGTACAATTCAGCATTATCGAATTGTCATTCAAACTTTCATGGCCCTGTAACCATCAAATTCTTTTTTGATTCATTAATGAGCTGTGAAAATGAAATGGAGATCAAGATTAACTTTAAAAAACAGACTCCTTCATTTTAGAAGAATTGATCCTAATCCAGGATTTTTCAGGTTGGATTTAGAATAAATTTTTGATCAAAAAACCAAAAAAACAGACGCTGCAATCCTATCAGGAGGAATATTAAAAACCGAATCGCTATCGAATATTTCGGAATTTTTTGACTTGTGATGAGTGGGTTGCAGGCGCTTCTTAAATTATATACCCAGAGACAACTAATATAGATCACTATCTTTTCGGTACTGCAGTATTCATGAATTTCAGTGGCATCTACCAGTAGGCCGCAAACTAAATAATAAATAGTGCAAAAGATGTCTCAATCTATTGATGAATGTAAAACAACTCAAATCACCTTGTTCCTGCTTCTAAAATCACATTTTCCACAAATTGTATTGTATTCTTTGTAAATTATAATCTTATTCAAAGCTTTTCCTTTTTATATTCTCAAATTTTCCGTGAAATCAAGATGTCTCATTTGAAAATTTGAATTCTAATTGATTTCTTTAATTTTCAATCTTACATTCCCCACCTTGAACTTCAGGCAGCCATCAGTTTCTTCTTTACAAATATATATTTCCAACACTTTACAATTTCATAATTTTCAAACCCAACCTCTCGTAAAATAAAGAGAAAAACTTATCCGGAAGTTTTTGGCGAAATAGCAAGGTGGCTTAATTTTCCAATTCAATTCACCCAAATTTAAATTATCCTATGAGTGCATCGCAAATAAATGTTGAAATGCCACAGACAGTCCATGTAGAGTATACCTAAGTCAAATTAAGTAACCGTTGCATTTTTATTAGTTGAAGTTTTCTTTCTTATATGCAAATGGTTCAGGATAATAATTTTGAAACCCACTTCTCGTACCTTAATTATTTGTGTGATATGTAAATATTTGTATCCCCAAAACACTTTGTTCCTGCTTCTACTACTTTTCCTTTTCCTTCCTGTAAATCTTTTCTTCTTCTTTTCCTTTTCTCACTTTTCAATCTTATCCAAAATCTTTTCCTTTTTATATTCTCTCTCCGTGATTTTTTCAAAATCAATCCAAATCTCTTTTCTTTCAATTCTCAAAACCGTTTCTCTAATTTTCAATCTTATTTTCAAACTTTTTACTTTCTATTTTATTATATCTTTTCTTCTTTTAAAAAGAACTTTTTTCCTTCACCTGACTTCTCTGTTTTTTCAATCAACTTTTCAAAACAGTTCTTCCCTTTTTTTCTTGACCTCCTTTTTTTAAGTTTTGCAGTAGCTTGTGTGTACGTGTAATTTTGACAATTCAATTCATCCCAAAATTACAGTGTTTATTATAATATGACTCTCACGAATTTTGTTGGAAATGATTGAAATGACATAACATGACAGTACTATATTAGAGCCTCTACCGTATGGTTGGAATTACATAAGTTTAACCCCTATGGTTGTACCGCTTGATTTATTATCGTTGCAAGTCTTTCTGTGTAATTTGTATGCGTAAATGTGTTCAGTAGCCTTGTTACGAAACTATTTCCCCGTTCACAACGCTGCCTTCTCCTCCTCCCCAAATAAAATTAAATTTTTGTGTTATTCCATAGTGACTTGCAGTAAAATAGCACCCGATTTAGATACCTGTGTAGTGCAAGTACTAACTTAAAATGCCGTTACTATCGCGTCAGCAATCTTTTTACACAATTCATGTAAGTGGGGCGGTGGTCCAAAAAAATTAACAAACCTGAGAGCATAAAATTATCAAGCGACTGAGTAAACAATCTCTAAACCAAGACTTGTAACTGATATAAAAGATTACATTTCCAATTATCGCATGAATGAAAACACGCGAGTGTTATCAAGAAAAACATACTCGACTCATTTAACTAAATTATCCCGCTCTGTATTCATTAGAAATTTTATAATTCTATAAATTCGATTCCATTAACAGATATGTTTGAATGGAATGCAATTTTATCTCGCGTAAAAACGACAGTAATGATTTCATTGTGCTCTAGTGGAAATATATTTCCGTATGCGGCATGTTGCTTCACTTAACAAAACGTTTACAATTACCTTTCCTCTATTATGAATTTATATGATTGAATAGCTACCTGTTCGTTGCGATTCAATAATTGCAGTATAAGTAGCTATAATATAGATTAAATGAATTGCGTCTGTATAGATATGTATTCGTTGGAATTATTACCATAAGGTCAGCGTAAGCAACTAATTACATTAAACTTAGCATTCTAGACATAGATACAAATCGCAGCTGTTATTTAAAATCCTATTGGTATTTAAAAAATATTTTCGGCAATTTATAAAATGTATTGCAGATATCTCGCAAAATGTTTCCCTTATCAGTTTAGAACCATAAAACGTTATTATAGCAGATTCGCTTCGGCAAGCACTTACTATATTGAAAGATATAACATATTCCATCTATATAGTATATACCTACACACACACACACACACATATATTCCATACATAGCCATAACAAGAACTGACAGCAACATATCTTAAAACGAGTTAAATTTTACCCACAAACTCGGTCGACGTGAGCCTCTTTACATAGGATAATATCTGATAAGGGTTCGCATAAGCATCATCCTTTCTGGATAACCTACTTTGAACTTCTCGAGGGTACCCAAAGGGAACGTAAGCTTAAAATTTGACAACTGTTTGGGGAAACATATCGGCTTAGTATTAAAGATGTTTGAACATGTATTTCCAACGACCTATTTGCAGTTTCGTTTTTTAATTAAATTATATGGTATTAAGACACACAATTATTATTATGGGTACCTGGACACACTAATCTCCAAGGCAATGATATGGCGGACGAACTTGCAAAGCAAGGGGTTGACATGCATTTCATTGTACCGGAACTGTTCTTCGGCATTCCCAAAAACCAGCTCAAGAATGGAAAACAAAAAAAATGACCTCTCCCTAGAGGAAAACACACGTACAAACTTATTAACTCCTCGCCAAATACTAATAAAAATCTACTTCATCTCAGCAAGTCAACGTTAAGGCCCTCTAAGATACTATCTTAAAAAGATGAGCAAAATTGATCAAGACACGTGTCGATTCTGCACACTAGCAACTGAAACAGCCGAACACCTACTTCGCAAGTGCGAAGCATTAAGCCGCCAAAGGTTTCAGCGTCGATGCGCGTAATCTGAACGACCCACCAAGAATACAAGACATCATTTATTGCTGGTGTTGTTTGGATACCAATTCAGATTATTTTTACATGAGACGGTGTCGCAGTCCTACCTTTAAAATTGATTTCTAATGGGACAATTTTGTGATCTTATTATGGAGATTTGTGCAGACAAAGAGTAGGTACATTGAATTTAAGAAATTACGGAAAGGAAAGAGAGTAGAGACTAAAATATACATGCAAGCTAAAAGAGAAGAAACGGAGAAAACAGCTGATTGGTTGGGGGGTAGAGGAGGGTGGCATGGAGACGAGAAATGGAAATGGAACAATCTCCTAAATAGCAAGAGAGCAAACAGAATACAATCCAGACCATGAAGATGATAATGAAACTGAATACAGTCTAGTGAAGAAAGAAGTGGTGGCGGACAAAAAATTCAGAAATAATTCGATAGACTAGCAATAAAGAAGCAATAAGAACAAAAAGGAAAGAGTCTTAAAGGAAGAAGGAGAGATAATGGATAAATGAAGAAGAAATAGACAAACAACAGGGGGAGGAAAATAACCGTAACTGTAAATAAATTTATAGACGCTATAAAGACTGTACTGATTATAGAGGGATAACTCTTGCAAGGATACAAGCTCTAGCAGCTGGGCTGAATTGAAACTCAGCATCTACAAACAAAAGAATTGATTTAACTCAGGACAAGAGAATGGGGACGAAGGTCAAAACGAAACTGGCAAACAAAAGGAAAGCATTAGACGAAACGGGAAAAGGTCAAAACTATGAAAGCCCTTAAATTTTGCAATTTTGTTTTTCAAGGTTTTTTTATCTAAAACCAACTACATATTTATTGATTGAAAGGAAGGGTTTTTGTGTCGATTGAAACGTCTTCAAATCTACACATGCATTCTGATCATTTCTAGCTGTTTTTGGGCGTGTCCATTGCACTAATGGGCGCCACCATTTTTATCTAGAGAAGTCCTGAAATTGAATTGACACAATTTTTATACAAAATGACAACGTGGGGGCTATTCTCTTAATTAATGAAGAAAATCATGTAATAAGGTTGTTAAGAAGGGCATCGGATGCTGCCACACAACATCTGGTTTCTTTGAAGTAGGGTCGTCTCCATCGTTTTCATTTCTATACGAGTTTCTTGATGATTTAGACGGTGTTGAGAAGATTTTGGCAATCTTCCTTTTCGAAGTTTCCCAGGCCCTTACGGAGCCTGAGAAGCTTCAGTCTCGTGAGCAACAGTCTCAGCATGAAAGACATTATTATTTTGTTTTCCTTTATTTAGCGTCTTGAGCTTTCATGTATATTGTTGCTATAGTATTTAGGAAAGTCTCATTCATTATACTAGTATGTCATGCAATTTTCAAGAGGTCAAAGAATGCCACCTCCAGCAGGTGAGTGAGATAAGCGCTCTTGGGGTGGGTGGGAAGCAGATGAAGCTGACGAATGATCTCCAGTGATAACCGTTTTCCGATTAATCTTCTATGTTTGGATAATAATGGAGTATGAAATTAATTAGCAAATGTTGTATCTCCAAATGTTACGAATATTTGGATTGATGGATGGATTGAAAATCTTGTTTCTTTACGATGAAGATAATCCAAGTAAGATTTAATGATGTTGGTGGAAATTTTGAGAAATAAGGGGAAATCCTGTATCACTCAAAGCTTCAAGGCATGAAGAAAAAGTTTTCTCTTCTTACATGGTAAATACTGAAGGGTTATCGGAAGCCTTCTGGTGAATATTCAGAATATATTCAACTGTTTAAAACTGTTTAAAGATAACAATAATAGTGCTGCATTTGTTACAATTCCATAATTATACATAACTTCAACTTTTACCACACTGGCCGTGGTAGTTAACATAACATTCTTCGGTTAGGTGGTCTAAAACTAAGGAGTGTACAATAATAACTTAACACAATAAACTATTTTATTACTAATCTAAATACCACGACACATAAAACATTATTTCAATTCTACCATTAATATAACTAGTAAGTTCATGCTTCAAATAACAAGACCCAACCTTCGTTTGTGCAAGAAAAACAAAGGTACAAACTTCAAATTACATTATTTACAGTGTTATATTTCGCAGCATTTACAAATTAAATGTTCCACAACGTATTAGAATCCGCTATGTACGTATATACTAGCCTACTACCATATAATATCGAGATACGTGCATTTTATAGATCAATAAGCTTTTGTAATACAACGGGGCTGTAATAAAACGTAAATTATCGACGCTAGTAAGTTTAAATTATTCCCCGTGTGATTGCATCTGATTTATTCGTGTATAAATAATAACCTTTAACACTGTATAACACACGAACACGGTGTAGCTGCCATATACCCCTAGCATATAAAGAAGAAGAAGAAAAAATATAAATTATCTTGCAGCGTTCCAATTTCAGAATCATAATAAATGTACAAATTGCGCACACTGAACCCAGACAAGTCGGTAAAAGGTTTTTATTTAATTTATTTGTATTTTTTTTTTATTTCGCCAAACACGTAAGGTTTGAATTCAGTGGTGCGAATATAAACACTCAGAAGACAAAAAAGAACTAGCAGTCGCTCGATATAGAACCGTATATATCTACTTATATACGTGTGGCTGCGGTTCTGTGTCGTAGTATTCGTGTGGTAGAGAGAGGATGGGGAAAAATCATTACTGAACCCAACAGAGGTGAAAATTACGCCGGTCTTGAACGATAAATGCCCACAAGGCACTTAGAACCAGAGGAAAGAAAAAATCCAGTCTCTTACGGAAAGTTTCTTACTATATACTACTTTCTTTTCCTTTCCTTTTTTCTTGTTGTTCTTCGTCTAAGTTGAACGTTTCTTCTACGCGTTCCCTCTTTTTATAATGTTTTGTTATTGCCCCAGCTGGAAACGAAGTGTTGCGTCTCCAGTATGAAAAGGGGGAAAGCGGGTTATCCAACCTTTCGGACCGGCTAATATTCGTAAATAAAAACTTTTCGAGTGTTTATAGGGTTGATTCGACCATATTGCCGCTTCGGTATTTTATTGTGCCTCAGACGAATTAGTAATATTTCGGAGGAAGCATAATTATCCAGGTTTTTTTTTTGTACGATTAGGAAAACATGGCGATTAAAGCCAACCAGCGCAAGCATTCACAAATCTCGCAAAGGAACAGAGGTTGGTTTGCCTGTGTATTTATTATTGATGCCGCAAAAAGCACGCCAACGACCGTTATGGAAACTATGTTAAATTTAGCCCACTTGTATATTTCCATAAAGAGGGAAGGCGAGAATGGGGGCATGTAGAGCGAAATCTGGTAGAAACTGGCTTTGATACGATGATTCCCAAACTTTTCTTCAACAAACCCTTCAAGGTCGTTCTATATTGGGATGAGTGGAGAGTAAAGCAAAAAGCTGGGATTCGAAACCAAATCTAGTACGCCGATGGTGCAAAAAGAATTACAGGCTCCGTAGCAAATATATAAAAGGTGTTTTTTTAAGCTCGATAGAATTTTCAATTGTAAAAAATAATACAAAAACTTAAATTTTAATCCAAAGAATTTTTTTATTTGAAAGAATGTTGGCCTCTAAGGCATCAACTGTTGCTGATTTATTAGCATAAACCAGTGACTTCAGATGGCCCCACAAGAAATAATCGAGGGGTGCCAAATCGCACGACCTTGGAGGCCAATCGACAGATCCATTTCACGAAGTCAACAACGGGCTTCGGCTACATTTTTGAAGAAATAAGGTTCAATGATGGCAGCAGCGTCTACATCGCGTTTTTCTGGATATAATGGAGCCTGTAGGGTCTGTTGTGGATTGCTTGCACTAAATATGCGGCAGTTTTGTTTATCAACAGAGAAGCCGAAAATGAACCTAATCGATGAACACAATTTTGTGGTAAAACATCGAATCAGTTTCCAACTCCTCTAGAGACCGACGCATATGATGCTCTCATGGCTGCACCAGCTGAATCTTAAAGGTGTGTAGGCCAAGATCTTTGCGTAAAATTTTCCAGGTATAATAATAAATAATATAAATGATAAATTTGGATCTTCTTCCGCACTTTCCTTTACAGCGGTAAGATTCTCTTCAGTACGCACAGGCCTTCGACGTGTTGGTGTTATTGCATCATTTAGAGAGTATCTGGTACGAAATCTATCCACCAGTTCGATGGATGGCTTGCTCAAATGGGCAATTATGTGCCCCATACAAATAGCGAAGTCGTCTATAATTGATGCGAATCGATGACTGATTTTCAAAGTAAATCTGGATAATTTGGTAGCGTTGTTCAAGCCTCAATTTATTCATGATGATTTTGCAGGGTATATTGATCATAAATGTCAAAAAGTGAGCGCAATATGACATGTTCGTTTGACAGTTAACCCTTTCGTAAGTTCTATCTGGCCTAAAAAAAAAACACCTTTTATAATGAAACCCTAAATCATAAAGAATATATAGAGATTTGTGCTAGAATGACACTGTAAAAATCAACCTAAGAGTCAACTCATTCATATCCTATCGGATAGCAAAGCCGCCCTAGCGGAAACTGGCTTGGGATTGCCTGGAAAACCTAAGAATCCTAGCCAAACACAACAAAATCACTCTGGTGTGAATACCTGGCTATAAGGGCATATGAGGCAACAAATAAGTTGGCGAAAAGAGGTTCTGAAACAATATTCAGTGGATTACAAAAGCACAATAACGTTGAAGGACAGATACATAGTAAACGGATGATGGGGCAGCCCATCAAGGCATTTGGCAGAAGATGTGCAGGCTCTCAACAGAGTACAGTTTAGAACAGTGATGAGTCTGTTAACAGGATACAGCTGTCCCTACACAAAATTGGCGTCTTTAACCCTTAGCTACTCGCGCTGGTGTATTTTGTAAACTAACTTCTAAATGTATAAATTTTTAAATTTAACCTTTGTTTAGTCTGTTTAGAGTGTGATAGGCATCACTCAGTCACAATTTGAGACTATATTTATCAACTTTTAGGCAACGTGTATCTATCAGAAATCCAAAACGGTTAAGCTACTAGTTCGGAAGAAGAAGTGGGAGGCGAAGAAGGTAGTAGTTCTGAAATGGGGATCTCTGAAGGTGCTCATGAAATGGATAGCGAAAGTGAGGATGAGAATGATTTTCATGGAGATCTACGAAATGGCAGAAGAAGCCTGTTATGAGTAAGTTTTCCAAAACTCCTAAAAAAGATTTAGTGAAAATATTGCCACGTCCTTACCAAAATGCAATGAATATATGGAATGAACTCGATGCTTTGCAAAAGCAAAAGTTTTTCACAAACGATATAATTGACAATATATTATGTTGAATATCAATAAATTTTTTGTAATCGCACAAAAGAATTATGCTAGAGAACCGATGCTAAACCGGTTACCAACACAGAACTCTTGGCATTCTTTGGTTTTCTGTTTTTATCCGGTTTAAAGAAGGCTAATCATACCAATTTTCATGAACTCTGGGCACAAGATGGAACCGGATTTGACCTTTTTGCAGCTTGCATGAGCTATAATCGTTTTCTGTTTATATTGTTGGCTATTCAATTTGATGACAAAGAAACTAGAAATAGAAGTCGGCAAATAGACAAATTGGCAGCTGTTCGTAAAATATTAGACCAATTTATGACCAATTGCAAAAACAAACTATTGTCATAGTGAGTTCTTGACCATGGATGAAATGCTAGTTCCATTTCGAGGACGCTGTAGTTTTATACAGTACATCCCTAGCAAATCCGCCAAATATGGACTGAAAGTATTTGCACTTTGTGATGCCAAGACGTATTACACTTCAAATTTGGAGGTGTATTGTGGACAGCAGCCGGATGGTCCATACAAATTATCTAATTGATGATTTAACTTTCAATAATTGGTACACAAGTATTTCATTGGCAATATCAGTTTTGCAAGAAAAAATACATTGGTTGGTACTATTAGAAAAAACAAAGCGGATATTCCGACCGAATTTCAACCTAATAAATCCAGTGAACTCGACTTTTTGGCTTTCAGAAGGACTTGGTGATGATGTCATTTGTTCCAAAAAAGAATAAGAATTGATCTCCACCATGCACAATGATGCTGCAATAAACCAAGACACAAGTAAGCCAGAACTAATTCATTTTTACAATGGTACAAGAGGAGGGGTTGATAGTGTTGATCAACTCTGTGCCAACTACTCAGTATCTCGAAGAACTAGAAGGTGGCCATTAATGTGACAACCTAATAAATCCAGTGAACTCGACTCTTTTTTGCTTCCAGAAGGACTTGGTGATGATGTCATTTGTTCCAAAAAAGAATAAGAATTGATCTCCACCATGCACAATGATGCTACAATAAACCAAGACACAAGTAAGCCAGAACTAATTCATTTTTACAATGGTACAAGAGGAGGGGTTGATAGTGTTGATCAACTCTGTGCCAACTACTCAGTATCTCGAAGAACTAGAAGGTGGCCATTAATGTGACTGGTGTGAACGCGCAAATATTGTATAATGGAATACATTCTGATGAGCAGCCTTCGAATCGAAGAACGTTTTTGAAGACTTTAGCTTTTGTTGTCCAAATATAAAGAAACTCCAGCAGAAAATGAAACGTCAGCAGAACCACCAAAGAAAATAAGGAGGCGTTGTACATTATGTGGACGTGCGAAAAACAGAGTCACTACAATGAAGTGCTTGGTTTTCTTTCCTATTCTTAACATTTACTTGTTTTAATTTTAAGAATTTTTTTTTGTTCCACGAAAATACATATTACATAATGTGAATTGGTCTGAAAATTAATATACCTTCCAAATTCCCAAAAAATAGCGATCCTCTATGTGGTGTATAAAATACACCGCGCGAGCAATTGCATTACTCCACACCGCGCAACTAAGGGTTAGGGATGAGAATGGATAATTTACTGAAGATGATGACACTGTAGAAATTTCACCGTACCTGTATAAACATGTAAAAACTTGTGTGAAAACAGCAGCGCAAATAAAACATCTACCGATTTCATTAAGACCAGATGGTGTTAAATGAACTTATCTCCTACAGCAAACGGAATTATAAGGTGCATTGCAGTTTACCGCTTTAGCATAAACTGTTTCGCTACCGAAACAGATCCGAAGAAGATAGTGTAAGGTTACCCGGCTAACGGCCATACACACAACAAGAAGTCAATTGTTTTACGTAAAAACACTTACTTGGCTGTATATATATATATATATGTATATATGTACTTTCCTGGTAAAATAGAAGACATACGATTAAAATGCACACACAGATGCAAGCCACAAACACATACATTCACTATCTTTTCCATTTATCTAATTGAGGAAGTGGCAGCAGGAACGAACGCGAGTATATATGCTCACTTGAGTTGACGCTGCAGGGTAACCGTAGCAAATAGCGCATAAAAATACTCATTTTCATATCGGATAACCATTAAATATTTTTCTATTCGGTTAGAAGTTGTAATGCAAAGACCCCGCTGCTGTCTGGGTCTGCGGTCGTATCAGTTGATAGTTAAGGTAGAATAGTGACAGATGTGTATATGTACAAATATATATACTTGATTGCTATGTATGTAGTAAGGGATGTTACAGCTTAATGGCGGCATAAATCAACATATTACTTAAACCAGCTACTTTTGCTATAGATAAAATAAAGTAAATTCAAGCTAAGTGCTCTCATAATTTTTCAAATTATATGAAACATATCGATGAAGCCACGAAATGATGTGTGGTCGGAGCCCCGATCATCCACTCTAACGCATAAATATTTTATTGCTACTACTTCCACCTCGTTTATTTAAAAAAAACATTAAGAAGAGACTTTTCGTTCGGGTGACCGGAACATTTTGCGCTAACAGGGATGAGCATCTAAAAAGAGAACTCGAAGATGGAGAAGGCCTTCAGAATTTCATTCTAGGAGAACCGGTTTGAGATGTTTTTGCGGAACAAGCATGAGGAACATCTACAAAATAGAACTCAAAACGGATAGGAGACTGCAGGTTCTGCAGGAGAATGCTCCCTAAAAATCTGAAATATTCTTTGGAAACTAGAACAAGCTATCACGAAAATCATGAGCAAATATCTCGGCAAAGATGTCATAGACGTCTCTGAAATCATTACAGTTGTATCAGTTTATTAAAGCTCTTAGACTGGATGGGGGGCTTTGAGAGTGGGCAAACCCCAGCAGCTTACAGCTCATGCAGAGGGGGCACAATAGATCAATAGGTGGCAATGGAATATTTTAAACACTTAATAGTTAGTTCGAATATCTTTCCTGCCTTCCCAGTCCTAGCTCAACACTCATCAAGATGCAATGTGAACAAATGCTTTTGAACAACGAAAGTTTCTTGACGTATACAGGGTGTGGCATCTTTCTGGGATCGGCTAATTGTGGCTTTGCTATGTATTGTTATCGAAAAATGTTCTTAGTAAAAGATGTCTAAAATGAAGTTCTCTACAACAAGAAAATATTTTCTTATATTAAAATGAAACACCCTATATATTATTGCATTTTTGAATTCCTTGATGTAATATAAGGTAATTTTAATTAACATACTCTGCACTAAAACCCAACAGTTTCCGAGATATTCCGTTTCGAAAAGAAAAAAATGCTTTTACGCAGAGTATACTTAAAAAAATGAATCTAGCCTTTACTAATAATCGTTTTGAAACAAATCGTGGGTATTATTGTAATGATACTTCAAGCTTTCTTTTCCATACTAAACATTCATATTATATTATACTGCGTGTTTAATAATTGAACTCGAAATTAAATACCTTCAAACGACTAAAACTCGTTTATTTAAAATAGAACGCCCTGTATATGTTCATACTAACTATTGCAGATTTTTCCTGTCTTCCGATTCCGTTTAACATTCCCTATAAAAGTTTATACATTTGGAGTTCTAAGTAATTTTGACAAGACATGTCCACAAACTTAGAAGACCTAGGGGTTAAAGGATGAACCATCTGATTCAGTAAGAAGTGTTTCCATAAATTCATGGGAGAGAGAGTGGGCAAACCCCAGCAGCTTACAGCTCATGCAAAGAGGGCACAATAGATCAATAGGTGGCAATGCAATATCTTAAACACTTAGTTAGTTCGAATATCTTTCCTGCCTTTCCAGTTCTAACTCAACACTCATCAACATGCAATGTGAACAAATGCTTTTGAACAACGAACTGTTTCTTGACGTATACAGAGTGTGGCCTCTTCCTGGGATCGGCTAATTGTTATCGAAAAATGTTCTTAGTAAAAGGTGTCTAAAATGAAGTTCTCTACAACAAGACAATATTTTCTTATATATAGGATGTTCAGTTTTGTCTGTACGACAGGTTACTTTGATTTTTAAAATGGACCACCCTATATATTATTTCATTATTTTCTAAGTAATTTTGACAAGACAGGTCCACAAACTTAGAACGCCTAGGGGTTAAAGGATGAATCATCTGATTCAGTAAGAAGTGTTTCCATAAATTCATGGGAGTTGCATATTTGTACCTACTTTACAATTAACTCTAACATCCTAAACGCAAGTCACATTAAGATTGTCAGTTCCTCTAGAGAGGTCATCATTTGACAACTATACATACACATGTTGATTTATTTTTCTTATAAATGTCAAGTTATAATAGTCGTTTGAAATGTTTAATTTTTTATGGTAGTTACCAAATTGTAAAAGATACTTTCCTACTGCAGCTGTCAAATGTTCGAAACAGTTATTTTTTTACTATTCGAGAGACTGTACCTCTTCAGTGGATCCCAAGCCATCAAGGAATCGAAGCGAACGAAAGGGCTGATAAGCTTGCCAAAGAAGCAGCTAAAATGTTTTTCATTGGACCTTATCCCTGTTGTGGAGCCACCTAAAATAAGCAGTTAACAAATGGGAGGCCACCTGGCAGAATACTCCAGGACAAAGGCAGGAGTAGGCACCGTTATCAGGATCGCCTAAGACAACACAGTCGTTGCTATCTTTGAGCAAACGGGACCTTGGACTGCTGGCAGGGTTTCTGACAGGTCAGGTGGCCCTGAAGTACCACCTAGATAAACTCCGAAAGGCTGAAGATCAAATCTGCCGTCTATGTCAAGAAGATCTAGAGACGGCAGAACACATTTCGTGTAAATGTGTTGCTGCCAGTGATACCCGACAACAACACTTCAGTAGACTGTTTCGAACGCCTACTGACATCCAGGAGGAAAATTCCTAATTCTAAGGTTGATTAAAAGCCTCCAACTAGTCTAACAACGAGAAGGGCAATATTACAATAGATCCATCTAATATGTATAATCAATTTTACCAAAAGATAAAAACTAAACCTTCTTTTCTCGTATAATAGCAGAAATCGGAATAAAGACAGGAAATAATAAAACACTAGGCTACAATCACATCGCTAAAAATAGTGCAGATTGTCAAGAATTTGTTCCAGAAACACGCCCACTATTTACAAACGATACAATATACACTGAAGTTTATAGCTTTGTAAATTCCGAGCGGATGCATAAACTCGGCGATAAACAACGTTTTAAATTAAGAGGTCGTTATTACTCTGAGAGTTACTCATGTTCACCGATTTGTGGACTGATTTGCACACAATTCAAAGCTAAGTTTAAGATCGCCGTAAAGTTTTTATTTTTTGTTCCTCTGTTATGTTTAACAATACATCCCGGCTATATAAACGATTCAATTTAAAGGTTTCTGGTGGTAATTTTAAATCTGGTTGATGTTGTTGTATACCCGAAAATAAGCTCGCGATGTGACCAACCGCGTTGAGATTATAATCTGTTATGAAGTGAATTATTTTGCTTGGCTCAGTTACAACTGTATACATAAATACATACACACAGGTATGTCTGTAGCGAAAGATATATTCGCAATAATTTCAAGTATTTCCTAAAATTAGATTTATTAGAATTATTGTAGTTAATTCATTTGAAACAGTCGATTATATACCTAATCTTCAGTATATAAGGCTTTATAAGTACTCTGATTACCGTTATATAGGTATACGGTCTGTGTTCAATCTACCATTTCAAATAAGAGCACGCGATAATCTTGAAACTGTAAATTGCGCTTCGGGAGAACATTGCGTGTTAAAAAAGTCCAGCGTAAAGGAACGAAAGTGCTTTAACAAATGAGATATCGTTTCGCGATGATATTCCGGTGCAATGCGTTTGATACATCTAACACTCCGCCATCTAGCGTATATCCAATAAGTTTCACTATCGTCGCTTATAGGTGAATTATGTATCAATATTAATTTTAGAAAATAAGCTCAATCGGTATGCTTTTAGTGAAAAAATTAATATAATTATTTAGTTTAATCGCTATAGAGCTTATCGGCATAGTTGCAGGCTTTTCTATATAACTTCGATAAAGTAGCATAAGAAAACTATTAGGTCTATAAACAAGAAAATCAATCGATCAATAGATTGTGATAAGATAATAAGATCCCGGTTCAAAGCGACTCTTCAAGACTTGAACATACTTCCTAATGTTATTTTTAAAATCAAATCAAGTAAAAAAATACATATATTAAACATTTTATAATTTTTTCCTAAACCCACCCTTTTACCTTCCTTATTGTCTAAATAAAAAAAACTGTTTCTGTTTTCATTTTTACATTTTAAATGTTTTATTAAATCTTTCTTTAGGAAAACCTTTTTACTTTTCACCTTCCTTTTCTTTTTCAATCTTCTTTTGTCCTTCTATCTTTTTAATATCTTTTTCTTCTTCAAAACTTTTGACTTTCTATCTTTTAATGTCTTTTTTCTTTTCAAACACTTTTCACCTGACATTTCTTTCTCTGTTTCAATCTTCTTTCAAATTTTTCTAAATAGCAGTTGCCTGTTGTAAACCTTTTTAATTTTGACTTTCAATCTTTTCTAAATTTCCAGTCCTTAATCTTAGAAAGTCCAAGCATCTTCCTGCAAAACTTTTGACTTTCTGAAAGACAGTGTCTTTCTTCTGTTCTACTGGAAGTTTTCTTTTCAATTGACCTTTCTTGTTTCAATCCTTCCAGCAAACTTGTTTCTTCCGACAGTAAAAACCTTTTTAACTTTAGGCATGGATGTCTGTTCGACTGAATTTGTCCTTCTATCTTTTAATGACATTTCTTAACTAGAAAACTACTTTGTCATTCATCTGAGATTTCCATTTTTTTTTAATTTTCAAAACGTTCATTTGGTTTTCCTTTAAATCCTTAAAATTTCTTCATTTTTCTAAAATCAGTACATTTTGTTTGTACGTCTAATTTTGACAATTCAATCTATTCTAAATTTCCAGGACGTTCTATCATTAATATATTACTCTAACCAATTTTGATTAACATCACCGAAATAACATAGCATTAATGACTGATGACTCTTCGGACCAAAGGCCAAAAATTGGACTCAGAATATTTCTTTATTTAAGTGAGTTTCTGCTCTGAGAGCTGAGATCATCACCAATTCATGCTCAAGAAAGGATTTAGATTCAATTGACATGCGGTACAATAAGCATCTTCTGACAATGTACAGGAGATTTTGAAACTTTTGCAATTGTCTTGCAGTTATTGAAGTTGGACTTGCAATATGATGCAAGTACTGCTGGAGCTGGTGAAATTTTCCAGGAAAACAAATCAACATAACCAGTTTTCGAACTCGACAAATATGAAAATGGTGCTACTTACACTTTTGTGTCTCGCCAACTGTTACAAAGATGCTAATGACTACAACTTTTTCATCTTTCAACGTGATTCTTCCCTGCATTGCGGTTTGCAGTCCTTCTCAGCTTTTGGAAGCTCTTTGAAGTTTTGGAACTCACGACCAATATCCTTTGCATTGTTTTGAAATTTGACTGAGCAAATTTTGGCATTTGATCGATCTTTAACAAGTTGTTCCAATCTAGGTCTTTACGGCATTTCTATTGTCATGATTGGGGAGTAATTACGAAGTCATCTTCATTCACCCATGTTATGACGTCTTGAAACAGGTTCACCAAATCGCTATTGACTTCCTTCAACAATTAAGTATTGCTTCTAGAAATTTAACATTTCCACGAACGTCTTGAAACTGCTACCACACCCTCCATGCTCAAAACGTCAAAAAAATTGCTTGGTTTGAGCAAAATTTTATGTCAACAGGTCTAAACTTTCAGACGACCAAAAAATAAAATAACATCCAGATTAGATTAGATTAGGAATGGGGTGGCCATGCAAACCTGTTTCACCACGAGATTTGCAGGTCTATTTTGATCCACTTTTATCCTAGAGGACGCTCTTTAATTTTGTCTTCTTAATTAGGCCTATAATTTTTGAGAGCGGCTCTTTTATGTAGCCATTAGCTGTGGGGTTCGCTACGCCCATTGCTATAAACCTTGTCCTCGCTAGATCATCGCAGGGGCATAAAACATGAACTGAGGTTTCTTCTTCCTTTTGATAGAATCTGCAGAGAGCATCATCTGCCAGGCCGATGTTAAACATCTTCCTATTCAGTCTGCAATGATCGGTCAACAGACCTACTATCACTTTGACAGTCTTTCTGACGTTACTCAGTAGGTCTTCAGTAAACTCAGGCCTGTGTTTCCTTAGGAACGTCTTTTTAATAATGAAGTTCTTGAACTGGAATCATATTTATATCATCTGCATATAAAACAACTTCACGTGCATCAGATACAATGGAGGGAAGGTCATTGATATAAATTAAAAATAAAGTAGGTTCTAAGACTGACCCTTGAGGCACACCTATGTGAAATTCTTTGTAGGGAGATTGGAAGTTATTAATTTGTACACTTTGCTGGCGATTGAAAAGGTATGAATCGAACCATTTATTTGCCAAGCCATGTATTCCATAGAGTTCCAGCTTATACAGGATGACCTAGCTGACGCGGTTTCTTTGATAATTTGTCTATTTTACAGTATACGGAAAAAAGTTACAAATAAAAGTTGTCCCTATTTATACGATTCATAGCTAGAAAATATTTTCAAATATACAGGGCGTTCCAATTATACAAAAAGCGTATGTAACTTTATTATTTTAAATGGATCACTCTATATATTATATATTTTTTAGATTCTACATGATATTTTATTGAGACCTTCCTAGACCTATGTGCTTTTGTTTTCGAGAAAATAAATATTTTATCAACAATTTTGCAATTGCAGCGCTCTCGTTAATTTTGGTTTGAGCAAATCGATACTTCTTGAATTGCTTTATTATTTCCTATATTAACATGTACGGATCTTTTTGTTGACATACAGTTACTGGCGCCAACATTTGGAAAAGTTTAAATGTCAATAACTCTGTTTTTGATATGGGGCACCCTATATCTGTTTACAGGGTTGGATGTAAAATTAAATTCTCTTTCTCCTGATATAAGAATGTACCCAAGGATAAGAGAAGAAGAACATCTTCAACCGTTTTAGAGAAAAATGTATATTTCTTCTGCTACTGTCGAAACAGACCACTTCAATTTGCACAAAGTAGGCTACGTAAGCTCTGGATCCCTTTCATAAATTATTTGATGGGTAGGGCTGGGTTATTGTTGGTGTTAGGTGGTGGCTGGCTTATTGTTTGATTGTATTGATTATATATCTTCTACAAAAATTGCTACTATATGGAGTCGGAGGTATCAATCTACAGTAATTTGGGTCTTACTTAGCCAGCATTGCATGTATACCATCTTTTCCATACGGTAAGCGTGTTTAACGTTTCATCTTGGATTGCTACCAGAAAACTCTCCATTTCATCTTTGACACTATTTTACCACTCAAGAAATGGAAAACATAGTTAGGTGCTCTCACAATTAAAGAAGAGGCTCCACACTCTTTGTATAATATCTGATGACCTTAAGCGTACCGAAGGCATAGTAGATAAACCCCAAGAAAATGTAATTATTAAACATTTTTTAACTTAAAGCCCAGTGGTCATGTTTTTCGCAAACTTATATTTAAAAATTGGCAGAAATAAGCTTTCCGAATTTTTCAAAATCAACATTAAATATATATTGATCTTTCATCACAGGATCAGATGTTGGATTAGATAGACATAGTGCACGTAGAACTGCATCGTGCCTATACACTCAACGCTTATCTAGATCTCTAAACGGACACGATATCCGTACTCACAATGCTACTTCCACGTAATTATAGAAATCCAACTTCTAAACGCTGATCTCTTCCGATAAAACGTCGTCGATATCTCCCGTTTGGAATTTCACTATCACACTTCTTATCCGCAAAGATGTAATATACACCTGGGAAGATTTTATTGAATTACAATTCATTTACAGTGTGTCTAATAATGATTATTATTCTTTTTTAATACTTTTTCTTAAACATAAAAAGATATATTACCTACAATTTATTTTAATACACTTTTAACAACTTTCCCATTGTATTTGGAAGGAACTACCTACCACAGCTATAAAGTTATCTTTCCCAAGTGTGCCGTTTCGTACCGCTCAACAAAAGTATAATTAAGGTAATGGTAATTTCAAACGAAAAACGTAACCATAAAACACTACAAAAGAAGAATGCCAAGTCAACTATCCAGCGATGGCATTTTTATGTGGGGGTTGTTTACCATGATTTGCTTCTCCGACAACGGAGCAACCCCCTTATCGCCAAGAACCGGAGGAGAAATAGACGTCTCTCACGTTAATTCTACTCTGGCTAAGGCAATAAAACTGAGTCGGTTCCGTAGTAACGCACAGCTTCGTCCTATTTCCCTCTAGCGGTAGGGGTTCCAACTATCGCCTACACGTTTAACACTACAGGGGTAAAAATCTCTGTTATTTGTATATTTACCCTCTAGCTTCGCCCTCACAATAGGAGGATCGCCGACGAATTTGTCAGAATTTTAAATGATTGATGGTTCATTTACAATTTAAGTAACTCGTACCCCCTAAAGTAGCACAACGTGGTAAGTTTGTAAGTCATAAATATAAGGAAATTTTATAACCAGTGATAGATTTATAAGTATGGATTTTTCGAACTATATTATACTGTTTTATTACGGCCATAACTCTAAATAAATATTCAATATTTCGGATGGTATATAAATCATACGGAAGAGAATGGATATTAAAGTTTGAAACTCGATAGTTTCACCGGCTTAAATCAAAACCTCTTTTGGGGATTGATCGATTGAAAATTGAGTTAACATAATTTCGTATCGACAAACTTTTCATCTTAGCACAGGTAGAGGAGATGAAAATAAAAATAATAGCTATCTCGGTTTTTGTGTATTACATATTTGAAATTCAAATTAAGTCTTTCTGCTGAATTTGAGCACTGGACGTCTATAACAGGATCTGATGAATTTAAATATTTTAACCGTAATTTCCCATTCAAATATTCAGAACGTGTTATAGTGTAGATTGTGTTATAATAAAATTATCCCTTTTTTACCCCCCAAAGCTAACTGAAATGCGAATTTAATTTATGCGGTCTATGTAATGGAAGATCGTCAAGAGATACATATTTCTAGACGCTTCAGTTTTTTTCTCTGAATAAAATCTAATTCGTAATCTCTATCAAGATAGGCTTGGTGATGATACAGGGTGTTTCAACACATTGTCTAAAGGAAGTCTCGACAGCATCCAAAATTATATTCACAAAATTCAACAGTTTATAAGCAAAAAAGCTGATCTTAACTTGTTTTGTGTGTGTGGAGTCTTTTGAAATGCCACGGCAATCCAGTCTTTCCTGCAACTTTCAATGATTTATTGCTGAAAACAATGATTTCCCTTTTGTTAATGAAGTTCTAGATCATCCTAAGTAGAAATTCTGTCCAAACTGTAGCATTAGCGAGTGGGATTAATCTCCAAATATGTTTTTATTTCATCTGTGTTAGATTATTCGAATCACAATCTCTAGAATCTTAATATTTTTAAGCTGCATATAAATCTGCTTAGAAAACCAAATTACGAGGGTGGATCAAAATTTATTTTGCAAGAAACCAACCTAACCAATTGTGCACGAATGTTGCTACTTAATCATTTGTCTCAAATCGCTTCCTCCAAGAACTTCTTTGAGATGTCCAAGTTGTGTAGGGTCTGGTGTTGTCATGTAAGAAATCTACCAGCAGGAGACCCAACAAACTCTGGCCAACACTTTCCCCGCAGATGATCAAGTTTTGGCTTTCACGGCGTTTTCTTTGCCTTTCGTTCTCCACTCCATGCTTGCACGATTTTGGCGGGGAGAGATGGGGAAGGGAGCAGGAGGTGGTGATGCACGCAAGTCTCGTCACAGGTGACAATTTTGCAAAACAGCTTCCCCTTCTGTTTCACAACGAGTTCGAAGCAATTAAGAAATGCAAAGTCATGAGTTTTTTTGATCATCATTCAGCAACGTTTGAACCGAACGTGCTGATATTTTTCTGAAGCTCAACTGCTTTCTGATGATTGCTTGAACACTTCCATGGCTAAGTGCAAGTTCTTCCGAAATTTTGAGCACTGTGATCTTGTTCGATAAGCTCACGAACACGTGCAATGTTCTTATCCTGACCATGAAAAAGTAGCTCAACAGAGACGGGCACACTCCTCTCACTCGTCGTAAGGGCTACTAACTTTAGCAGTGTAGAAGCCAGCTGATGTGTGCGATCGAGCATTTGTATCCAATCGCACACATACATGGTGTGAAAATTAACTAATGAGACTGATTATTTGTAATTTTTTATTGAAATAAAATTACAAATTCACATTGTCTCCTTCAAAGTAACTACATCGGAAAGCCACACAGCGCTGGAGACAATTCTTCCATTCCTCATAAGAGTGCTGGAACTCGGATACTTGAATAGCTTTCAGTTGGTCGGTTACGGCTGTTCGAATATTCTCCACTGTCCCAAAATAACGTCCTTTGAGCCGAATTTTCAATTTTGGGAATAGAAAAAAATCACATGGACTCAAGTCGGGTGAATAAGGAGGCTGAGGAGCCACAGGAATGTTTTTACTGGCCAAAAACTCATTGATAGAAATCGCGGTGTGACAAGGAGCATGATGCAACAACTACATGTTTTTGATGGTTGGTGACTTCTCGGTAAAAATGTTGATTCACCATTTGGCCTTGAATCACTCTTTGTGAATAATTCCTTGGCTATCAAAGAAGCAAATCAGCATGCATTTTATTTTTGACTTGCTCATTCTTGCTTTTTTTTGGCCTTGGAGAGGTTGAAGTGCGCCACTCCATGCTCTGGCGCTTGGTTTCCGGGACATACTCAAACACCCAAGATTCATCGCCCGTAATGACATGTTCCAGATAATGCGAATCGTTTCCAATTGCTCCCAAAAAGTCAAGGCACCTTTCCTTTCTGGTGTCCATTTGCTCTTGTGAAAGATTTTTCGAAACCATTTTTGCACAAATTTTTCTCATCTCCAATTCATTGGTCAAAATTTGATGAACGGTTGTGTGAATCAAATTCAATTCTTCACCGAGCATTCGGACTGTCAAACGACGAGCTGAACGCACAAGATGGCTGATTCTGCCAACATTTTCATCGTTTCTTGAACGCTGCGAGCCTTGTCTTCAATTGAATGCCTGCCTTCTGAAAATGCCTTAAACCACCTAAAAACCTGGGCTATCGACAAAACACTATCTCCATAGGCCTGACGCAGTTTTCCACATGTTTCTGCTACACTGTGTCCAAGTTTGAAGCAGAACATGATAGCACAACGTTGTTCGAAATTGATGTCACTCATTCTTTGAATCGAGAGTGTTCAAACTTGTACTAGACGCGTATCAGATGTTTACCTGCCTACCCCTCCACGTACCGTGTCCCCAATGTTGCCAAATGGAACACTAGAAAATCAGTCGCATTACTTAATTTACACACCACGTATACTGTTCCCCATCCTCGTCCACTTTCAAGGCTAGAATAAACTTGATCCACTTTAGTACATAGTACGTCCGTTTTCTGGAAAATTTTAAAAAATCAAACCCAGAAGGTGAACCTACGTTGAAATGAAGATCCCAAATTGAAAGACACAGAATTAATAACTGAACAGTTTTCGTGCTAAATTGGTTCAAAGCTTTAGGTCAGCATCATTAAAAAAATTATCATTAGAATTATCCATTTTCACATAACTGTCAAGGTCGCTAAAATTGTTCGATTCTCCATTTGGTGTTTCAACATTTGACTGTTGATCAGGAGGAAGAGTCATCAAACCTTGCTTTACCATCTACCATTGTAATTTAAATGATAATGGGACTACTTTTTTAAACAAAGATGCCTAACATAGCTTTTGGAACAAAGACAAAAGACTCAAGAGAAAAAGTACGTCATAGAGCTTCTGGCTAAAATTAGTGAGGGGTGAGGAGAGTCTTGAGCATCGTAAACGACTAAATTAACAAAAAGTTGAAGCTATCCGCAAGTTGGATCCAGAGGGGAGATGTCGGGGGGTTGGCCACATCTTAATCTCCCAAAGCAAAAAGAGCCTACACAAGAGAATAAAGAAATTCTAAGAATCTGGAGTCCGTCGCTCAAGTCTAAATGGAGGAAAGTTAAACAAGAATTAATTCTTTATTTTGGATAAACTTGACGAAACTTTTGCTCAGCTGATAGTCCAACGTCAAATGTAAAAGTTATTATAACAGGAAGATATTGACAATTTTCAGTTTCACCTGAACCTGAATACCTTGATCTGCCATTTAAACAACTTGTTTGACTAATCAAATAATGGAATTACTGCATGTTACCTTTATGAAGCATATAATCTTTATGTGATTGTTTAGTTGTAACGCTAATGCAATTTTTATTACACTTTTAATGTACACTTAGTAACGGCGGTTTTGAAAGTAATATTACGATTAGAGATAGCATTCAAAGATATTAATCAAGTCTTGCTTTGCGCTTTCGTTTTAATATGCATTAGGTGTGGTAACATTTCTGTGTGGGATTTCATTCTTAAATTAAAAAAAAAATATTGCTTTAAAACCGCATTATTTAATTCGAGTTAATTACTTAATTCAACTAAAAAGTTTCCAACGACATCTTTAATATTTCATCGGAATTTCTCCAAAATAACACAAACGAATTGAAATATTGAAATACCATTAGCTGATTAAGTAATGTATTCTCAACATAAAAAGCAGACCGAAATAATTTTAGCGTAAATAAATTTACCATCGCTACAGGACAGAATCGATATATCGGAATATATCGGTAAAGGGCCAATATACGGAATTGTCTCCAGCATTTTTGCTCGGGAAATAAAAATATTATTTATTGACGACTATTTATGCCGTAGCATTTCGATTGCTACGTTAGCAGAACGTGCAGATTTTTTGACGCTGCCTCAATTTCTCTCCTGTCTAAAAATCTAGATCGAGCTTTTTCGTTTATGCGTATTTCATCCAGGGGTGGATAAATAAACGTTGCCGTAAACGTCGTTTATGTCGCGAAAATTGTTTACCTAGCGAAGCATCCTTATAAGAAGGATGTGTACAATAAGTAACAGATAAAAAAAAATATATTTCTCACTCGATTATTACACGATTTTCAAGAGAAATCCACTTAGCTTAATTAAAAATCGTACAGAACTATAAATTCCAATATAAACTAGAAAAATAACTAAAATATTACTTGGACGCCTACATATACATACATAAACCATAAAATAGTTTCCAGTTGATTTGATCGAACATCGCACTTACCATAAAACAATCAGGTCCCTGAAGGCACATCGATTCCCCATTGGGGCCATCATTGGAAAACTGCAAAAAAAAACAAAAGAGCACACCATTAATAGGCGAGTTCAGCAATGAATAACAGTGATTAGATTTGCATTTTGATTTAATGCGCGCACACATGCTAGTCGTCTTCCTTTTCTTGCTACGCAGTAACTCTATTAAAATTGATTGGAGTATTCAAATGAAATTCTGAGAGAACTGGTATGCGCGTAAACTCAGTCAACTCAGAAATATTTTCCTATAAAAGCAATTCGAAAAAAAAATAATTTTCCCCGTAAATAGATATGTCAAGATTTTAAACAAGTCGCTGTAAGGCAACTGGTATTTTCTTGTTCATTATTTGTTATTACTTGTAGCGAATTGCAAAAACATAATTGACATTTACGGTGTACGTCAAGTTCTAAGGAAACGTGAGCGTTCGCAGATGCAGAAAGTGTCGCCCGACGTTTTGTAAATAAACTATATAGATCCGCGTGTAATAAAAACAGAAGAAGTCTTTGAACCATCTGATTCAGTAAAGTGTTTCCATAAATTCATGGGAGAAGAGTGGGCAAACCCCAGCAGCTTACAGCTCATCGACACAATAGATCAATAGGTGGCAATGCAATATCTTAAACACTTAGTTAGTTCGAATATCTTTCCTGCCTTTCCAGTTCTAACTCAACACTCATCAATGCAATTGAACAAATGCTTTTCTAAAAACTGTTTCTTTATACAGAGTGTGGCCTCTTCCTGGGATCGTTTGTTATCAAAAATGTTCTTAGTAAAAGGTGTCTAAAATGAAGTTCTCTACAACAAGACAATATTTTCTTATATATAGGATGTTCAGTTTTGTCTGTACGACTTACTTTGATTTTTAAAATGGACCACCTATATATTATTTCATTATTTTTCTAGTAATTTTGACAAGACAGGTCCACAAACTTAGAACGCCTAGGGGTTAAAGGATGAATCATCTGATTCAGTAAAAAGTGTTTCCATAAATTCATGGGAGTTGCATATTTGTACCTACTTTACAATTAACTCTAACATCCTAAACAAACATTAAGATTGTCAGTTCCTCTAGAGAGGTCATCATTTGACAACTATACACATGTTGATTTATTTTTCATATAAATGTCAAGTTATAATAGTCGTTTTAAATGTTTAATTTTTTATGGTAGTTACCAAATTGTAAAAGATACTTTCCTACTACAGCTGTCAAATGTTTGAAACAGTTATTTTTTTACTATTCGAGAGACTGTACCTCTTCAGTGGATCCCAAGCCATCAAGGAATCGAAGCGAACGAAAGGGCTGATAAGCTTGCCAAAGAAGCAGCGAAAATGCTTTTCATTGGACCTTATCCCTGTTGTGGAGCCACCTAAAATAAGCAGTTAACAAATGGGAGGTCAACAAAAAGGGCTCCCACTGGCAGAATACTCCAGGACAAAGGCAGGAGTAGGCACTGTTACCAGGATCGCACAGTCGTTGTTATCTTTCAGCAAACGTGACCTTGGATTGCTAGCAGGGTTTCTGACTGGTCATGCGGCCCTGAAGTACCACCTACATAAACTTGGAAAGGCTGAAGATCAAATCTGCCGTCTATGTCCAGAAGACCTAGAGACGGCAGAACACATTTTGTGTAAATTTGTTGCTGCCAGTGATACCCGACAACAACACTTCAGTAGACTGTTTCTAACGCCTACTGACATCCAGGAGGAAAATTCCTAATTCTAAGGTTGATTAAAAGCCTCCAACTAGTCTAACAACGAGAAGGGCAATGTTACAATAGATCGATCTAATATGTATAATCAATTTTAGCAAAAGATAAAAACTAAACCTTCTTTTCTCGTATAATAGCAGAAATCGGAATAAAGACAGGAAATAATAAAACACTAGGCTACAATCACATCGCTAAAAATAGTGCAGATTGTCAAGAATTTGTTCCAGAAACACGCCCACTATTTACAAACGATACAATATACACTGAAGTTTATAGCTTTGTAAATTCCGAGCGGATGCATAAACTCGGCGATAAACAACGTTTTAAATTAAGAGGTCGTTATTACTCTGAGAGTTACTCATGTTCACCGATTTGTGGACTGATTTGCACACAATTCAAAGCTAAGTTTAAGATCGCCGTAAAGTTTTCTCTTTTTTTTTGTTCCTCTGTTATGTTTAACAATACATCCCGGCTATATAAACGATTCAATTTAAAGGATTCTGGTGGTAATTTTAAATCTGGTTGATGTTGTTGTATAGCCGAAAATAAGCTCGCGATGTGACCAACCGCGTTGAGATTATAATCTGTTATGAAGTGAATTATTTTCTTTGGCTCAGTTACAACTGTATACATAAATACATACACACAGGTATGTATGTAGCGAAAGATATATTCGCAATAATTTCAACTATTTCCTAAAATTAGATTTATTAGAATTATTGTAGTTAACTCATTTGAAACAGTCGATTATATACCTAATGTTACTCTTCAGTATATAAGGCTTTATAAGTACTCTGATTACCGTTATATATACGGTCTGTGTTCAATCTACCATTTCAAATAAGAGCACGCGATAATCTTGAAACTGTAAATTGCGCTTCGGGAGAACATTGCGTGTTAAAAAAGTCCAGCGTAAAGGAACGAAAGTGCTTTAACAAATGAGATATCGTTTCGCGGTGATATTCCGGTGCAATGCGTTTGATACATCTAACACTCCGCCATCTAGCGTATATCCAATAAGTTTCACTATCGTCACTTATAGGTGAATTTTATATCAATACTAATTTTAGAAAATAAGCTCAATCGGTATGCTTTTAGTGAAAATTAGTGTAAATTATTTAGTTTAATCGCTATAGAGCTTATCGGCATAGTTGCAGGCTAACTTCGATAAAGTAGCATAAGAAACCTATTGGGTCTATAAATAAGAAAATCAATCGATCAATAGATTGTGGTAAGATAATAAGATCCCGGCTCAAAGCGACCCTTCAAGGCATGGACATACTTCCTAATGTTATGTCAAAAATCAAGTCAAGCAAAAAAAATCATATATTAAACACTTTATAATTTTTTAACCTGAACCCACCCTCTCTTAGCTTAAATTATTGTGTAAATAAAACAAAACTGTGGCTCTGTTCTTCACTTTTACACTTTAAATGTTTTTTTTAATCTTCTTCAGGAAAAACCTTTTTACTTTTCCTTCTCTTTTCTTTTCGTCTCCTTTTGTCCTTCTATCTTTTTAATGTCTTTTCTTCTATCAAAACTTTTGACTTTCTATCTTTTTAATGTCTTTCTTCTTTTCTAAACACTTTTCTTTTCACCTGACATTTCTCTGTTTCAATCTTCTTTCAAACTGTTGCCCTTTAAAAACCTTTTTACTTTTCCTTCTCTTTTCTTTTCGTCTCCTTTTGTCCTTCTATCTTCTTAATGTCTTTTGTTCTTGCAAAACTTTTGATTTTCTATCTTTTTAGTGACTTTCTTCTTTTCTAAACACTTTTCTTTTCACCTGACATTTCTCTGTTTCAATCTTCTTTCAAACTGTTTCCCTTTAAAAACCTTTTTACTTTTCCTTCTCTTTTCTTTTCGTCTCCTGCTGTCCTTCTATCTTTTTAATGTCTTTTGTTCTTGCAAAACTTTTGACTTTCTATCTTTTTAGTGTCTTTCTTCTTTTCTAAAAACTTTTCTTTTCACCTGACCTTTCTCTGTTTCAATCTTCTTTCAAACTGTTTCCCTTTAAAAACCTTTTTAGTTTTCCTTCTCTTTTTTGTCCTTCTATTTTTAAAAAACTTAATCCTTTTCGTCCTTTATCTTCTTAATGTCTTTTGTTCTTGCAAAACTTTTGACTTTCTATCTTTTTAGTGTATTTCTTCTTTTCTAAAAACTTTTCTTTTCACCTGACCTTTCTCTGTTTCAATCTTCTTTCAAACTGTTTCCCTTTAAAAACCTTTTTACTTTTCCTTCTCTTTTCTTTTCGTCTCCTTTTGTCCTTCTATCTTTTTAATGTCTTTTGTTCTTGCAAAACTTTTGACTTTCTATCTTTTTAGTGTCTTTCTTCTTTTCTAAAAACTTTTCTTTTCACCTGACCTTTCTCTGTTTCAATCTTCTATCAAACTGTTTCCCTTTAAAAACCTTTTTACTTTTCCTTCTCTTTTCTTTTCGTCTTCTTTTGTCCTTCTATCTTTTTAATGACTTTTCTTCTTTTTAGAAAGATCTTTTTCCTTCATCTGACTTTTCCATTTTTTTTTAACTTTTCAAAACGTTCATTTGGTTTCCCTTGTCCTCCTTATTTTTTTTTAATTTTTCTAAATAGCAGTAGCATGTTTGTACGTCTAATTTTGACAATTCAATCTATTCTAAATTTCCAGTGCGCATTAATATATTACTCTAACCAATTTTGATTAACATCACCGAAATAACATAGCATTAATGACTGATGACTCTTCGGACCAAAGGCCAAAAATTGGACTCAGAATATTTCTTTATTTAAGTGAGTTGTTTCTGCTCTTAGGGCTGAGATCATCACCAATTCATGCTCAAGAAAGGAGTTAGATTCAATTGACAGGCGGCACAACAAGCATCTTCTGACAATGTACAGGAGATTTTGAGGTAACTTTTAAATTGTCTCGCAGTTATTGAAGTCGGACTCGCAATATGATGCAAGTACTGCTGGAGCTGGTGAAATCCAGGAAAACAAATCAACATAACCAGTTTTCGAACTCGACAAATATGAAAATGGTGCTACTTACACTTTTGTGTCTCGCCAACTGTTACAAAGATGCTAATGACTACAACTTCTTCATCTTTCAACGTGATTCTTCCCTGCATTGCGGTTTGCAGTCCTTCTCAGCTGTTGGAAGCTCTTTGAAGTTTTGGAACTCACGACCAATATCCGTTGCATTGTTTTGAAATTTGACTGAGCAGAATTTTGGCATTTGATCGATCTGAACAAGTTGTTCCAATCTAGGGTCTTTACGGCATTTCTATTGTCATGATTGGGGAGTAATTACGAAGTCATCTTCATTCACCCATGTTATGACGTCTTGAAATAGGTTCACCAAATCACTATTGACTTCCTTCAACAAAAAATTAAGATTATTGCTTCTAGAAATTTAACATTTCTGGAACAAAAACTGCTACCACACCCTCCATGCTCAAAACGTCAAAAAAATTGCTTGGTTCGAGCAAAATTTTATGTCAATAGGTCTAACCTTTCAGGCGACCAAAAAATAAAATAACATCCAGATTAGATTAGAAATGGGGTGCCATGCAAACCTGTTTCACCACGACATAATAATAATAATAATAATAATAATAAATTGCCTTTATTTACAAAAGATAAATAATGGTGGTGAGCTCTGGCAAACGCTACTTACTCAACCAGGACCCACCACAGTAAATACAAAAAATACAAAAGCATGCGCGCAACTTAACATAATTCATAGATATGTACGCACCCACATATACATATTTATACATACAAGGAATAATAATTAACAAAAGAAAAAGAAATATCAAAGGTTACACAACACTACTGCTACTGTTTCAAAGAACTGCTTCTTGCGGCCACTTCTGACACATTCAGGAAGAGAGTTATAAAGCTTAACGGCATTTAGCTGAAAGATCGCTCAAATAAAGACGAGAATGTTGCGGAATCGTAAGTTCAAATTTATACCGAGTATTTAGAACATATATAAAATGCCGTGGAATTAGGAAACCCTTAAGAGGGGAAGGTGGCGCAGAACGAAGCAACTCATGAACGAAACAAGCCAAGTGCAGTTTACGGCGGTTCTCCATGTTCAACCAACATAGGTTACGAATAAATTCCGAGACATGATCAAATTTACGCAGATCAAAAATCAATCTGCAACAAGAATTCTGAAGTTTTTGAATACGGTATTTGTCTTGTAAAGTCAAGCATGGACCGTAAATAAAGTCGCAATGATCAAACAATGCCAAAACAAGGGATTCGCAAAGTTGTTTCCTCAAGGTATGACTTAGGATGCATCTGTTCATGTATAACATTCTCAAAGACGCATATGACTTTTAAGTAAGTACGAAACATGAGCTTTAAAGCGAAGATGAGAATCCACATCTCCCTAGCAACATCAACAAAAGGCAAGCGTATATTGGAGATAGATAATAGTAAATTGGCTTTTAAGAATTCAACACGCTGTCTCGAGCCAAAAAGCAGAACATTAGTTTTATGTGAATTAAGAGCAAGATTGTGTTGAACAGACAGGCTACTGATCTGTTGTAAAACTAAGTTAATGGTATCCATCGTTTGACGAAATTCATGGATATGAAAGGAATGAAATAACTGGGTATCGTCGGCATAAGCTTGAACTCGGCAAGCTTTAATGGCTTTTAAAATATCAGATGTGTAGATAATGAAAAGTAAAGGGCCCAGTAATGAGCCTTGAGGTACACCAGACAAAATTTCTGTAGTATTAGAGCAGTTGCATTTGCAGGTCTATTGTGATCCACTTTTAATCCTAGAGGACGCTCTTTAATTTTGTCTTCTTAATTAGGGCTATAATTTTTGAGAGCGGCTCTTTTATGTAGCCGTTAGCTGTGGGGTTCGCTACGCCCATTGCTATAAACCTTGTCCTCGCTAGATCATCGCAGGGGCATAAAACATGAACTGGGGTTTCTTCTTCCTTTTGATAGAATCTGCAGAGAGCATCATCTGCCCCGATTTAAACATCTTCCTATTCAGTCTGCAATGATCGGTCAACAGACCTACTATCACTTTGACAGTCTTTCTGACGTTACTCAGTAGGTCTTCAGTAAACTCAGGCCTGTGTTTCCTTAGGAACACCTTTTTAATCATAATGAAGTTCTTGAACTGGAATCATATTTATATCATCTGCATATAAAACAACTTCACAGTGCATCAGATACAATGGAGGAAGTTCTTGAAGGTCATTGATATAAATTAAAAATAGGGAAGTAGGTCCTAAGACTGACCCTTGAGGCACACCTATGTGAAATTCTTTGTAGGGAGATTGGAAGTTATTAATTTGTACACTTTGCTGGCGATTGAAAAGGTATGAATCGAACCATTTATTTGCCAAGCCATGTATGCCATAGAGTTCCAGCTTATACAGGATGCCCTAGCTGACGCGGTTTCTTTGATAATTTGTCTATTTTACAGTATAGGGAAAAAAGTTTCAAATAAAAGTTGTCCCTATTTATACGATTCATAGCTAGAAAATATTTTCAAATATACAGGGCGTTCCAATTATACAAAAAGCGTATGTAACTTTATTATTTTAAATGGATCACTCTATATATTATATATTTTTTAGATTCTACATGATATTTTATTGAGACCTTCCTAGACCTATGTGCTTTTGTTTTCGAGAAAATAAATATTTTATCAACAATTTTGCAATTGCAGCGCTCTCGTTAATTTTGGTTTGCGCAAATCGATACTTCTTGAATTGCTTTATTATTTCCTATATTAACATGTACGGATCTTTTTGTTGACATACAGCTACTGGCGCCAACATTTGGAAATGTTTAAATGTCAATAACTCTGTTTTTTATATGGGGCACCCTATATCTGTTTACAGGGTTGGATGTAAAATTAAATTCTCTTTCTTCTGATATAGAATGTACCCAATTATCTTCAACCGTTTTAGAGAAAAATGTATATTTCTTCTGCTACTGTCGAAACAGACCGCTTCAATTTGCACAAAGTAGGCTACGTAAGCTCTGGATCCCGTTCATAAATTATTTGATGGGTAGGGCTGGGTTATTGTTGGTGTTAGGTGGTGGCTGGCTTATTGTTTGATTGTATTGATTATATATCTTCTACAAAAATTGCTACTATATGGAGTCGGAGGTATCAATCTACAGTAATTTGGGTCTTAGTTAGCCAGCATTGCATGTATACCATCTTTTCCATACGGTAAGCGTGTTTAACGTTTCATCTTGGATTGCTATCAGAAAACTCTCCATTTCATCTTTGACACTATTTTACCACTCAAGAAATGGAAAACATAGTTAGGTGCTCTCACAATTAAAGAAGAGGCTCCACACTCTTTGTATAATATCTGATGACCTTAAGCGTACCGAAGGCATAGTAGATAAACCCCAAGAAAATGTAATTATTAAACATTTTTCAACTTAAAGCCCAGTGGTCATGTTTTTTGCAAAAATATATTTAAAAATTGGCAGAAATAAGCTTTCCGAATTTTTCAAAATCAACATTAAATATATATTGATCTTTCATCACAGGATCAGATGTTGGATCAGATAGACATAGTGCACGTAGAACTGCATCGTGCCTATACACTCAACGCTTATCTAGATCTCTAAACGGACACGATATCCGTACTCACAATGCTACTTCCACGTAATTATAGAAATCCAACTTCTAAACGCTGATCTCTTCCGATAAAACGTCGTCGATATCTCCCGTTTGGAATTTCACTATCACACTTCTTATCCGCAAAGATGTAATATACACCTGGGAAGATTTTATTGAATTACAATTCATTTACAGTGTGTCTAATAATGATTATTATTCTTTTTTAATACTTCTTTCTTAAACATAAAAAGATATATTACCTACAATTTATTTTAATACACTTTTAACAACTTTCCCATTGTATTTCGAAGGAACTACCTATACCACAGCTATAAAGTTATCTTTCCCAAGTGTGCCGTTTCGTACCGCTCAACAAAAGTATAATTAAGGTAATGGTAATTTCAAACGAAAAACGTAACCATAAAACACTACAAAAGAAGAATGCCAAGTCAACTATCCAGCGATGGCATTTTTATGTGGGGGTTGTTTACCATGATTTGCTTCACCGACAACGGAGCAGCCCCCTTATCGCCAAGAACCGGAGGAGAAATAGACGTCTCTCACGTTAATTCTACTCCGGCTAAGGCAATAAAACTGAGTCGGTTCCGTAGTAACGCACAGCTTCGTCCTATTTCCCTCTAGCGGTAGGGGTTCCAACTATCGCCTACACGTTTAACACTACAGGGGTAAAAATCTCTGTTATTTGTATATTTACCCTCTAGCTTCGCCCTCACAATAGGAGGATCGCCGACGAATTTGTCAGAATTTTAAATGATTGATGGTTCATTTACAATTTAAGTAACTCGTACCCCCTAAAGTAGCACAACGTGGTAAGTTTGTAAGTCATAAATATAAGGAAATTTTATAACCAGTGATAGATTTATAAGTATGGATTTTTCGAACTATATTATACTGTTTTATTACGGCCATAACTCTAAATAAATATTCAATATTTCGGATGGTATATAAATCATACGGAAGAGAATGGATATTAAAGTTTGAAACTCGATAGTTTCACCGGCTTAAATCAAAACCTCTTTTGGGGATTGATCGATTGAAAATTGAGTTAACATAATTTCATATCGACAAACTTTCCATCTTGGCACAGGTAGAGGAGATGAAAATAAAAATAATAGCTATCTCGGTTTTTGTGTATTACATATTTGAAATTCAAATTAAGTCTTTCTGCTGAATTTGAGCACTGGACGTCTATAACAGGATCTGATGAATTTAAATATTTTAACCGTAATTTCCCATTCAAATATTCAGAACGTGTTATAGTGTAGATTGTGTTATAATAAAATTATCCCTTTTTTACCCCCCAAAGCTAACTGAAATGCGAATTTAATTTATGCGGTCTATGTAATGGAAGATCGTCAAGAGATACATATTTCTAGACGCTTCAGTTTTTTTTGAATAAAATCTAATTCGTAATCTCTATCAAGATAGGCTTGGTGATGATACAGGGTGTTTCAACACATTGTCTAAAGGAAGTCTCGACAGCATCCAAAATTATATTCACAAAATTCAACAGTTTATAAGCAAAAAAGCTGATCTTAACTTGTTTTGTGTGTGTGGAGCCTTTTGAAATGCCACGGCAATCCAGTCTTTCCTGCAACTTTCAATGATTTATTGCTGAAAACAATGATTTCCCTTTTGTTAATGAAGTTCTAGATCATCCTAGGTAGAAATTCTGTCCAAACTGTAGCATTAGCGAGTGGGATTAATCTCCAAAAATATTTTTATTTCCTCTGTGTTTGATTATTCGAATCACTATCTCTAGAATCTTAATATTTTTAAGCTGCATATAAATCTGCTTAGAAAACCAAATTACGAGGGTGGATCAAAATTTATTTTACAAGAAACCAACCTAATCAATTGTGCACGAAAGTTGCTACTTAATCGTTTGTCTCAAATCGCTTCCCTCCAAGAACTTCTTTGAGATGTCCAAGTTGTGTAGGGTCTGGTGTTGTCATGTAAGAAATCTACCAGCAGGAGACCCAACAAACTCTGGCCAACACTTTCCCCGCAGATGATCAAGTTTTGGCTTCCATGGCTAAGTGCAAGTTCTTCCGAAATTTTAAGCACTGTGATCTTGTTCGATAGGCTCACGAACACGTGCAATGTTTTTATTAGTCAAACTGGTGCAGACTGTTTTGCTGCATAGTCTTCATTATTGACCATGAAAAAGTTGCTCAATAGAGACGGGCACACTCCTCTCACTCGTCGTAAGGGCTACTAACTTTAGCAGTGTAGAAGCCAGCTGATGTGTGCGATCGAGCATTTGTATCCAATCGCACACATACATGGTGTGAAAATTAACTAATGAGACTGATTATTTGTAATTTTTTATTGAAATAAAATTACAAATTCACATTGTCTCCTTCAAAGTAACTACATTGGAAAGCCACACAGCGCTGGAGACAATTATTCCATTCCTCATAAAAGTGTTGGAACTCGGATACTTGAATAGCTTTCAGTTGGTCGGTTACGGCTGTTCGAATATTCTCCACTGTCCCAAAATAACGTCATTTGAGCCGAATTTTCAATTTTGGGAATAGAAAAAAATCACATGGACTCAAGTCGGGTGAATAAGGAGGCTGGCGAGCCACAGGAATGTTTTTTATTGGCCAAAAACTCATTGATAGAAATCGCGGTGTGACAAGGAGCATGATGCAACAACCACATGTTTTTGATGGTTGGTCTCACACGCATGACCCTTTTGCGAAGTCTCTCAATAACTTCTCGGTAAAAATGTTGATTCACCATTTGGCATTGAGGCACAAACTCTTTGTGAATAATTCCTTGGATATCAAAGAAGCAAATCAGCATGCATTTGATTTTTGACTTGCTCATTCTTGCTGTTTTTTTGGCTTTGGAGAGGTTGAAGTGTGCCACTCCATGCTCTGGCGCTTGGTTTCCGGGTCATACTCAAACACCCAAGATTCATCGCCCGTAATGACATGTTCCAGATAATGCGAATCGTTTCCAATTGCTCCCAAAAAGTCAAGGCACCTTTCCTTTCTGGTGTCCATTTGCTCTTGTGAAAGATTTTTCGAAACCATTTTTGCACAAATTTTTCTCATCTCCAATTCATTGGTTAAAATTTGATGAACTGTTGTGTGAGTCAAATTCAACTTTTCACCGAGCATTCGGACTATCAAACGACGATCTGAACGCACAAGATCGCTGATTCTGCCAACATTTTCATCGTTTCTTGAGCGCTGCGAACCTTGTCTTCAATTGAATGCCTGCCTTCTGAAAATGCCTTAAACCACCTAAAAACCTGGGCTATCGACAAAACACTATCTCCATAGGCCTGACGCAGTTTTCCACATGTTTCTGCTACACTGTGTCCAAGTCTGAAGCAGAACATGATAGCACAAACGTTGTTCGAAATTGATGTCACTCATTCTTTGAATCTAGAGTGTTCAAACTTGTACTAAACGCGTATCAGATGTTTACCTGCCTACCTCTCCACGTACCGCGTTCCCAGTGTTGCCAAATGGAACACTAGAAAATCAGTCTCATTACTTAATTTATACACCACCTATACTGTTCCCCATCCTCGTCCACTCAAGGCTAGTTTAAACTTGATCCACTCTAGTACCTTTATTGACATCGCAGAATAACAGTTTTGAATTTTTGGTATAGTGATACGTCCTTTTTCTGGAAAATTTAAAAAAATCAAACCGAGAAGGTGAACCTACGTTGAAATGACGATCCCAAATTGAAAGAACATAATTAATAACTGAACATTTTTCGTGCTAAATTGATTCGAAGCTTCAGGTCAGAATCATTGAAAAAATTATGATTAGAATTATCCTTTTCGACATAACTGTCAAGGTCGTTAAAATTTTTTGATTTTCCATTTGGTGTTTCAAAATCTGACTGTTGCTCAGGAGAAAGAGCTCCATATTCTGGCATCAAACCTTGCGTTACTATCTACCATTGTAATTTAGATGCCTAACATAGCTTTTCGAACAAAGACAAAAGACTCAACAGAAAAAGTATGTCATAGAGCTTCTGGCTAAAATTAGTGAGGGGTGAGGAGAGTCTTGAGCGTCGTAAACGACTAAATGAACAAAAAGTTGAAGCTATCCGCATAGCAGCGATCCACATTCACCAGAGAGGGAGATGTGGGGGGGGGGAGGGTTGGCCACATCTTAATCTCCCAAAGCAAGAAGAGCCTACACAAGAGAATAAAGAAATTCTAAGAATCTGGAGTCCGTCGCTCAAGTCTAAGTGGAGGAAAGTTAAACAAGAATTAATTCTTTATTTTGGATAAACTTGACAAAACTTTTGCTCAGCTGATAGTCCAATGTCAAATGTAAAAGTTATTATAACAGGAAGATATTGACAATTTTCAGTTTCACCTGAACCTGAATACCTTGATCTGCCATTTAAACAACTTGTTTGACTAATCAAATAATGGAATTACTGCATGTTACCTTTATGAAGCATATAATCTTTATGTGATTGTTTAGTTGTAACGCTAATGCAATTTTTATTACACTTTTAATGTACACTTAGTAACGGCGGTTTTGAAAGTAATATTACGATTAGAGATAGCATTCAAAGATATTAATCAAGTCTTGCTTTGCGCTTTCGTTTTAATATGCATTAGGTGTGGTAACATTTCTGTGTGGGATTTTATTCTTAAATTAAAAAAATATTGCTTTAAAACCGCATTATTTAATTCGAGTTAATTACTTAATTCAACTAAAAAGTTTCCAAGGACATCTTTAATATTTCATCGGAATTTCTCCAAAATAACACAAACGAATTGAAATACCATTAGCTGATTAAGTAATGTATTCTCAACATAAAAAGCAGACCGAAATAATTTTAGCGTAAATAAATTTACCATCGCTACAGGACAGAATCGATATATCGGAATATATCGGTAAAGGGCCAATATACGGAATTGTCTCCAGCATTTTTGCTCGGGAAATAAAAATATTATTTATTGACGACTATTTATGCCGTAGCATTTCGATTGCTACGTTAGCAGAACGTGCAGATTTTTTGACGCTGCCTCAATTTCTCTCCTGTCTAAAAATCTAGATCGAGCTTTTTCGTTTATGCGTATTTCATCCAGGGGTGGATAAATAAACGTTGCCGTAAACGTCGTTTATGTCGCGAAAATTGTTTACCTAGCGAAGCATCCTTATAAGAAGGATGTGTACAATAAGTAACAGATAAAAAAAATATATATTTCTCACTCGATTATTACACGCGATGTTTGAAAGATTTTCAAGAGAAATCCACTTAGCTTAATTAAAAATCGTACAGGACTATAAATTCCAATATAAACTAGAAAAATAACTAAAATATTACTTGGACGCCTACATATACATGCATAAACCATAAAATAGTTTCCAGTTGATTTGATCGAACATCGCACTTACCATAAAACAATCAGGTCCCTGAAGGCACATCGATTCCCCATTGGGGCCATCATTGGAAAACTGCAAAAGAAAAACAAAAGAGCACACCATTAATAGGCGAGTTCAGCAATGAATAACAGTGATTAGATTTGCATTTTGATTTAATGCGCGCACACATGCTAGTCGTCTTCCTTTTCTTGCTACGCAGTAGCTCTATTAAAATTGATTGGAGTATTCAAATGAAATTCTGAGAGAACTGGTATGCGCGTAAACTCAGTCAACTCAGAAATATTTTCCTATAAAAGCAATTCGAAAAAGAAATAATTTTCCCCGTAAATAGATATGTCAAGATTTTAAACAAGTCGCTGTAAGGCAACTGGTATTTTCTTGTTCATTATTTGTTATTACTTGTAGCGAATTGCAAAAACATAATTGACATTTACGGTGTACGTCAAGTTCTAAGGAAACGTGAGCGTTCGCAGATGCAGAAAGTGTCGCCCGACGTTTTGTAAATAAACTATATAGATCCGCGTGTAATAAAAACAGGAGTCGTTACAGCAATTGCAATGTGTAGAGCACGATGCTCATCATTTAGATGTCTTAATCAAGCCCGTACAACTAACAGAATTTAGAAAAAAATGTCGGGAAACATTGCACGAAATATTAAGAAATCTTGTTAGTAATTTTAATGAAACGTATCGTTAAGTAAATGCTGTTTAAAATTACAAAATAAAGAAAGGAAACATTGATATAACACGCTCACAATAACATCTTTTTATATTCTATCTCAAATCTGCTATCCTCTTAAGTGAAATCTAATTCTAATTGTTCTTGCCAAAAAATTCGTTTTCTACCTTGAATCGACAATAAAACGAGGCTCAACAAGAAGATCAATTTGATATCAAAGGCTAAACATTAAGTTGGGTATCCGAGAATGTTTTAGAACCATCCACGTACAGTTTGTTGGCGTTTTCTTTTAAGGAGTTGGTAAAGGATTCTCCCACCCCATCTCTTATTATTGAGCTTCATAAGAAGACCAAGCTCTCTGGTAGGACGTCCAGCCCCCTCCAGTCACCGCTCTGCCGTAAGGCCCACTCCCTCCACCACTATGTGTGAGGTCTAGAATGACTTCTAGGATCGCATACGTACGGTAACCATTGCAGCTTGTCAAGGGCATTCCCGGTTGTGACTTTTTGGAACCATAGTATGATACCATAGGTTTTACTATACTGATGTACAGCCATCGTGGGGGGTTGGGGTTGCAACCCCAATTTAACTAGTTTACTACTTGATTTTAAAGAAAACAAAACAACGCAACGATCCCAAAAGGAGCGACTACTGCATTCATTTTCACTTCCAAACTGGGAGTGGTACCACTGTAGCATTCAAAAAAATGTAATCAATCAAAAAATATAAAGCCACCTTCAATTATCTCAGAGAATTAGGGTCAAATTCATAGTTGTCACTTAAGTAACACTCATTCTTACATCATCTCACACTCATCTCTGACTCTTTGGAGGAAACCTTACTATCATCTCAATTTTATGATTCATAAACATGAGGAAGCGTCTTGCTAAGTTGAGTAACGAATGAGGAATTGTTAAGCTACTACGTCATCGTTGTAATGACGTGTGTGTGACGTATTAGATGTTGAATGTATTGTAACGAACTTCGAGGAAATATTGTTAGTCCAAAAATGAGGAGCATAATTCCTTAAATTGCTTAGTTTCAATACCTCAGAGTATGTATGAGACGTATTTATTTTTTTTGTGTATAATCCAGAAAAAATACTGGAAAATGTGAAGAATAGAAAAAGAAAGGAATTAGCCGAAGAAAAGAATAAACGTATAGCAACAGGCTCATACATTTTACCAACAAATGATTATGACATGGATAATAATGTGTTAAATGAATTGCAAGTGAATAAGAAAAAATTTAAATATGAAAATAAGTTAATAAAAAAATCAGATTTATTTTGTTTTAAAATTAAAAACTATTAATGTTAAAACGATGCTCCGATGGTGTTTCCCTGCTCTTGGACATCGCCTTCTAAATTTCCTTCTCTTTCCAATACTGGTAACAATATAACAATACAATATAACAATAATTAACGGGTCGATGGCCGCAGTGGTTAGGCGGCTGACTATTGTTGTGAGAGGACGATAGGTGCCGGGGTTCAATTCTCTGGAGGGACGGTGACATTTTTTCAGAGAGTTTAATCCCGGAATCGACTTGCCATTCGCTGTTGGGAGCAAAATGATTAACAGCGCGGCATCATAAAAGGCGATATGATGCTGTCACAAAGCCATTTCAACACAACTTACACACACTAAACTACACCGCCAGAGTTGCAGTGATAGCCAGACAAGTAATACGGAGTCACTGCAACTAAGCACCCACCACACATTAAAGAAAAAAATGGTACTTCTTGACAAACGCTACCATTGTAATAGCTCGGTATTATCATTTTTTTTTAAGGATTCTGTACATCTCTTATAATATTCCTGTTATAAATCATTAATTACTTCAAAATCATAAACATTTTGAAGTGTTTACTTTTTACCTAGTAGGTATGCGTGTGTACACGTTATCTTCTACGTAATCCACAAATTCAGAAAATCATTCATATTGCAAATAAAATTGATTAAGAGTAACAGAAAAACAAGAAAACATAATAAAAGTTAACTGAGTGAGCTATCGACACGACTCTCTCGATGAATTCCGATAAGTAACTAAATGGTGTAGTAAGTGTGAGATTAGGATGAGGGAGCCTCGAGTGACATTTATGAATTTGACCCTAAGTCTCAAAGCTCACAAAAGACAAACATTTTCTGACAGATTCTGGTCTGGAAAGTAGAGATGCAATGAAATTTGCATCCACAGAAGAAAATGTACAGTTTAAGAGATATTGAACAGCCGAATAAGCAAGGTTAACTGAGTGGGGGGTCGTGTAGCTCTTCATGAGGTTGCTCTGCTCTTGGGGGGTGGTGCAAAATTATTTCCATATAAGGCAATGGTAATCTGATGATCTTATGAATGACAAAGATTCTGTTCTTCGATATTATCCTACTTCGAAACCAACAGTAAGAATGAAGAATCTTCCATATCATTTCCTCTGATATTGGCTGTGTTTATTGTGGCTAGTTGCGTTGCATTCAACCGACATTCCCAAACCAATTAATACTCAAAATTATGCGAAGCTAGAGCTTTTAAAGCGCCCTGCATATATAGATGTTTGCGCCTCATCTTTTAGGTTTCTAGTTTTTGTAGAAATATGATCCTTGTGTAATTTGAAGGACCATCGCAAAGGAACAAAAGTTTAACTCTCTGGTTTTGTTGTTCAATGCCCAAATGCACTCCAAACCTCGTTATAAATTTCGTCATGATAGAAATCTAGCAAATCCACATGAATCTTCTTTTTCTTCAACAATATTGTATTGCATTTGTTTATGTTTAATGTAGTTTTGTACATATTTTATAAACATAACTCAGAGCTATTGTATACAACTTTCCATTTTACCATATTATAAAAACATCAAGATTAAAACTATCAGAAACCTATTAGTAAACATGGAAAAATACTATAAGTGCTTAACAAAGAAAGAGACACGACAATATTCAATACACAACTGTGATAAAGCAACTTAAACAATCATTTTACATTCCCCAATGAATCATTAAGCACAGTTCCACTAACACAGGTAGTATCTAATTATGATTATCATTATTGCAGCAGAATGCGTTAATTGTCACAATTAACTGAAAGCTGGGGAACTATAAATTACGAAATTATCGCCATATATTTCATTCGAATAATATTGTCGTTATTTATTTTTCATTAGCGGAAAAATATGCACGCGCTTTCGATTATTTTTTTTTTAGTATATCAATGTGTATAATGTACCGAATGCTTATAATTTATAACAGGCCAACGCATAAATGTTGTTAGAGTAAATACATTACTTGGCATTATGCAAACTGCGATTTCTTACGCAATAATACATGGGTGCAATTTATTTTATGATTTACGCACAGCAGTTGCGCACTGTGTCAACGTATTATACTCAATTAAATAATGTCGGTTGTAAGTTGCTCTCATTTTCTTTGTCACAAACGAATCTACTCGCTTGCACGGATGTGATTTAAATCTCTTTACATCGTGTTGCTTTAGGAAAGAAAACATCAGAATGTTCCTGTTTAAACGCTTGAATAAGTTGACCTCAAATTAAATACGTTTGAATATGATTTTTTTACATCGTAATTATACATATATGTTGAGGACCGCTGGTGTCCTCGTCTTATACAACGTTAAAGACGTGCATTCTCATCGAATGTCATAGATGGCGGCGACAGGCAATCATTGCCTTTAATAGCATTCGGATAACATGGACGCGCACTGGTCTTCTTATGCAAACACCTCGCCACTAAAAGGATAATGAACATACAATGGAGAGGCCGTCCACTTCTTTTATTCACCAGCTAGACACGATAAATATAAAACCGCGCGTCGGAGATTCATCTTAAGAATTCTGAAATGTCAATGATTTACCTCACAACGCCACAGCCTCAGCGTGGCTAATTTAATGCTCGGTAGATCTTGGCTCTGCGCATAACTTACGTTTACGTAAAAATCTATAACATGGATGGCAATCTTCTGTATGTGTGCAATGGACGTTTTATAACGTTACGCACTTGATGTTGTAAAAAGGAAAAATCAAGATTGTGCCGTCTAGTTCTTATGTGCAATTAAACTCCGCGAAAATGACCTATAAAATAAACACGATATTCCTATTCTAATTTATATTTCGAAATCGTTGAAATTGCAAGGTAACCGTATATATGTGTATTCATTCTCTCTTGTTAGTGCCTTTACCATCGACGTCCTGTGTCTCGGATAACACAAAAACGTGAGCTAGCGGATAGGTTGGTGCTCTTCGATGTTCCGACAAATTTGACCTCAAAAGTCACGATTTTGGTGCACTTTATAATTAAACATGTTCGTCGTGTAATCACAGAATGTGTGCACATACTACCTCCTGTCTACTTATCAGTCGACAGGCCACTACGCTAACTGTACAAATAATGTTGGGCTTCAAAACAATGCTGCGGATTGTCCAAGGGTCGTGTAATCATATTAATTCGTATCGTTTATCTTGATCGTAAATTATATTCCTTGCGGGTTTTTGTCGTGTATACACTGGTGATCCAAAGTTTCGCTTCCCAACTGTTACTGTGTAAGATACTACTACCTAATTTCAAGAAAATATCTATACACTAGAACTACATGAATCTGTTTTCTTCCTGTTACAACTGGTAAGGTATTTCTTACTTGTTCAAATTTTTTCTCCATCAATCACTAAAGATTTTCCTATTGCATGGATAGGGTCCAGTTTTTCTATTGTTATTATTATTATTTGTCATTACCTGTCCAAGGTTATTTCTGAGAACCTTTCTATTTCTTGAGCATAAAATATGTTTAGACAAAGAAACAATGTTTACGTGGCTGTTGCTTTTTATTTAAACTACTACAATATTTCTGGTACGAGAGTAACATCTGACCGGTACAACTACTGTTCATTGAGCCATATGGTGTTAAAGAATTTGCTGGAGAATCTTAATCTTGATGGTGCAGGACGTGACAAAACCTGATGACCGGAAGAACATTTTTTTACATTACAAATTGAGCTTCTATTGATTTGCTTCTCCCATAATCTTGTTGTCAAACTCTTCAAACGAATTTGTCAGTCTGATGAATGATGGGGGCTGACATTCCTTAACAAATAGATTGGAAGGAAGATTGGATTGAAATTCTTCATTCACATCCTCCGTGATATATCTAAAGGCTTCTTCAACTGCAGTTTTATATTTGAATCGAAAATTGTTTCTTCACTTGATATATCTTCTTAGTTTGTTTCTTTATCTGTTGTCTTCTTTTGGAAATGTAAAAATCCCATTAATATCGTTGATGGTATCATTTGTTGTTTGAGTTCTCCCTAATTGGCAATGCTGAACATATATATCTTGATTTAAGTCAAAGATTTATCTTACTATCTTTGTTTTTTTTTGCCAAAAAAAGGCCTTTAACCCAAATCTGACACTTTTGTCGTATTCATCATGATCAGTTACATATACGGGGTGACATAGAAAAGAGTACATTGCATAGTGCCACACAATAGAGGACACTAAAATAAGAAAAAAAATTCCTATGAACATGGGACCTTCGGTTAAAAGATACGGGGTGTTGAATTTTATTTCTTTGTTTTTTGCATATCTATGGTTCCAGTTAAATGCATCAAAGCCGACAATGCACGCTAATTAATCAGAAAAGCAATTGAATAATGTGTCATAATGACACTTGTCAAACTGATGTAATTGTTGTTTGAGGAATTTTGTGTTCGTGATTAAGTTTTTCATTGGTTTTCTCAATGATTATTCAAATTCTTATCCACAAATGTTCTTACACTTATGTATTTCTACAGCATAAAAATGTTCACTACACTTTTGAAGAATACAGGGACATGATTATGTGTTACGGCGAAGCTAGATGAAATTCTTACGAAGAGAAAGATATCGAAGACAAGTTCCTAATGTTCGAACATTTATTGATGTGCATAGGCGTTTGAGAGAAATCCACTGTTTTAGAAAACTGTGTCCAAACGAATAAACTGTTTTACGAATGGTAGAAAATAATCCAAGAACAAGCACCAGAAAAACAAGTTCAGCCAGTAATGGCCTTAACCGTGAATCAGTTAGACAAATTTTCAAAGAACAAATTCTTCTCCCATATCATTTCCAAAAAATTCATTCAATATTGGAACATGACTTTGTTCCAATTACAATTTTGCCAATGGTTGCAAAACCAATTGACAAAACATTATTTCATCAATTTTGTTTATGAGATTTTCATCAAATAATGTTATGTAAATTCGGTATACCATCACGACTAAAACCAGCTTCGTCATAAACAAAATTGATGAAATATGTTTTGTCTTTGTTTGGGCAACCATTGACAAAATTGAAGTGTAATTGGCCCATTTCACCATTTTTCAATAGATTGACAGGTGCATTGTTATTGGAAATGATTGTGGGCGAAATTCTTGAATTGTTCTTAAACAAATTATGTCCCAACTGATTCACATTAAGGTTTTTACTGAAGAATTGTTTTTTCTGGTGATTGTTCGCCAGATTATTTTCTCGAGTGGCAAAACAATATTTTTCGACAGGAGATTTGGAAAACAGCCATTTCTCTCAAACGGCCTATGCACATCAATAAATGTTCGAACATTAGGAACCTAATCTTAAAGGATATCTTTCTCTTTGGTAAGAATTTCATGAAAAATAAACATTCATGTCCCTGTAAATTCAAAAGTGAAGAACAATTGTGGAAAAAATTTGGAATAATCATTGAGTAATAACCAATGAATATTTCAAAGATGCCGTCAATCATTTAAGAAGAACAATTACATCATGTGACAAGTGTCATTATGACACATTATTCAATTGCTTTTTTGGATTAATTAGCGTGCATTGTTTTTTGTTTTAATTAATCATTGATTTTGCAAAAAAAAAACAAAAAGAAATAAAATTCAACACCCCGTATCTTTTAACCGAAGGTCTTGCGGACCCATGTTCATAGGAACTTTTTTCTTATTTTAGTGTCCTCTATTGTGTGGCACTATGCAATGTACTCTTTTTCTATGTCACCCTGTATATTCAAAATTTGGAGTAAAAAATTGGTATTTTTGGCAATTTTCGATCATTTCGTTCAAATTTTGGATATATATGAATTGATCAAAATACGATGGCAGTGTCAGATTTGGGTTAAAGGCCTTTTTTGGCAAAAAAACAAAGATAGTAAGATAAATCTTTGACTTAAATCAAGATATGTTCAGCATTGCCAATTAGGGAGAACTCAAACAACAAATGATACCATCAACGATATTAATGGGATTTTTACATTTCCAAAAGAAGACAACAGATAAAGAAACAAACTAAGAAGATATATCAAGTGAAGAAACAATTTTCGATTCAAATATAAAACTGCAGTTGAAGAAGCCTTTAGATATATCACGGAGGATGTGAATGAAGATTTCAATCAATCTTCCTTCCAATCTATTTGTTAAGAATGTCAGCTCCCATCATTCATCAGACTGACAAATTCGTTTGAAGAGTTTGACAACAAGATTATGGGAGAAGTTAAATCAATAGAAGCTCAATTTGTAATGTAAAAAAATGTTCTTCCGGTCATCAGGTTTTGTCACGTCCTGCACCATCAAGATTAAGATTCTCCAGCAAATTCTTTAACACCATATGGCCCAATGAACAGTAGTTGTACCGGTCAGATGTTACTCTCGTACCAGAAATATTGTAGTTTAAATAAAAAGCAACAGAAACGTAAACATTGTTTCTTTGTCTAAACATATTTTATGCTCAAGAAATAGAAAGGTTCTCAGAAATAACCTTGGACAGGTAATGACAAATAATAATAATAACAATAGAAAAACTGGACCCTATCCATGCAATAGGAAAATCTTTTAGTGATTGATGGAGAAAATTTGAACAAAAGAAATACCTTACCAGTTGTAACAGGAAGAAAACAGATTCATGTAGTTCTAGTGTATAGATATTTTCTTGAAATTAGGTAGTAGTATCTTACACAGTAACAGTTGGGAAGCGAAACTTTGGATCACCAGTGTATACACGACAAAACCCGCAAGAATATAATTTACGATCAAGATAAACGACACGAATTAATATGATTACACGACCCTTGGACAATCCGCAGCATTGTTTTGAAGCCCAACATTATTTGTACAGTTAGCGTAGTGGCCTGTCGACTGATAAGTAGACAGGAGGTAGTATGTGCAATATTCTGTGATTACGACGAACATGTTTAATTATAAAGTGCAAATTAAAATCGTGACTTTTGAGGTCAAATTTGTCGGAACATCGAAGAGCACCAACCTATCCGCTAGCTCACGTTTTTGTGTTATCCGAGACACAGGGACGTCGATGGTAAAGCACTAACAAGAGAGAATGAATATGCTACCTTATATATTACCTTGCAATTTCAACGATTTCGAAATATAAATTAGAATAGGAATATCGTGTTTATTTTATAGGTCATTTTCGCGGAGTTTAATTGCACATAAGAACTAGACGGCACAATCTTGATTTTTCCTTTACAACATCAAGTGCGTAACGTTATAAAACGTCCATTGCACATACAGAAGATTGCCATCCATGTTATAGATTTTTACGTAAACGTAAGTTATGCGCAGAGCCAAGATCTACCGAGTATAAAATTAGCCACGCTGAGGCTGTGGCGTTGTGAGGTAAATCATTGACATTTCAGGAATTCTTAAGATGAATCTCCGACGCGCGGTTTTATATTTATCGTGTCTAGCTGGTGAATAAAAGAAGTGGACGGCCTCTCCATTGTATGTTTATTATCCTTTTTAGTGGCGAGGTGTTTGCATAAGAAGACCAGTGCGCGTCCATGTTATCCGAATGCTATTAAAGGCAATGATTGCCTGTCGCCGCCATCTATGAGATTCGATGAGAATGCACGTCTTTAACGTTGTATAAGACGAGTGACACTAGCGGTCCTCAACATATATGTATAATTACGATGTAAAAAAAATTCATATTCAAACGTATTTAATTTTGAGGTCAACTTATTCAAGCGTTTAAACAGGAAACATTCTGATGTTTTCTTTCCTAAAGCAACGTGTAAAGAGATTTAAATCACATCCGTGCAAGCGAGTAGATTCGTTTGTGACAAAGAAAATGAGAGCAACTTACAACCGACATTATTTAATTGAGTATAATACGTTGACACAGTGCGCAACTGCTGTGCGTAAATCATAAAATAAATTGCACCCATGTATTATTGCGTAAGAAATCGCAGTTTGCATAATGCCAAGTAATGTATTTACTCTAACAACATTTATGCGTTGGCCTGTTATAAATTATAAGCATTCGGTACATATACACATTGATATACTAAAAAAAAAAAATAATCGAAAGCGCGTGCATATTTTTCCGCTAATGAAAAAATAAATAACGACAATATTATTCGAAACGAAATATATGCGATAATTTCGTAATTTATAGTTCCCAGCTTTCAGTTAATTGTGACAATTAACGTATTCTGCTGCAATAATGATAATCATAATTAGATACTACCTGTGTTAGTGGAACTGTGCTTAATGATTCATTGGGGAATGTAAAATGATTGTTTAAGTTGCTTTATCACAGTTGTGTATTGAATATTGTCGTGTCTCTTTCTTTGTTAAGCACTTATAGTATTTTTCCATGTTCAATAGGTTTCTGATAGTTTTAATCTTGATGTTTTTATAATATGGTAAAATGGAAAGTTGTATACAATAGCTCTGAGTTATGTTTATAAAATATGTACAAAACACATTAAACATAAACAAATGCAATACAATATTGTTGAAGAAAAAAGAAGATTCATGTGGATTTGCTAGATTTCTATCATGACGAAATTTATAACGAGGTTTGGAGTGCATTTGGGCATTGAACAACAAAACCAGAGAGTTAAACTTTTGTTCCTTTGCGATGGTCCTTCAAATTACACAAGGATCATATTTCTACAAAAACTAAGAAAACCTAAAAGATGAGGCGCAAACATCTATATATGCAGGGCGCTTCAAAAGCTCTTAGCTTCGCATAATTTTGAGTATTAATTGGTTTGGGAAATGTCGGTTGAATGCAACGCAATAGCCACAATAAACACAGCCAATATCAGAGGAAATGATAGGAAGATTCTTCATTCTTACTGTTGGTTTTCAAAGTAGGATAATATCGAAGAACAGAATTTTGTCATTCATAAGATCATCAGATTACCATTGCCTTATATGGAAATAATTTTGCACCACCCCCAAGAGCAGAGCAACCTCATGAAGAGCTACACGACCCCCACTCAGTTAACCTTGCTTATTCGGCTGTTCAATATCTCTTAAACTGTACATTTTCTTCTGTGGATGCAAATTTCATTGCATCTCTACTCCAGACCAGAATCACAGAAAATGTTTGTCTTTTGTGAGCTTTGAGACTTAGGTCAAATTCACAAATGTCACTCGAGGCTCCTCATCCTAATCTCACACTACTACCATTTAGTTACTTATCGGAATTCATCAGAGAGTTTTCATGTCGATAGCTCACTCAGTTAACTTTTATTATGTTTTCTTGTTTTTCTGTTACTCTTAATCAATTTTATTTGCAATATGAATGATTTTCACAATTTGTGGATTACGTAGAAGATAACGTGTACACACGCATACTATTTAGGTAAAGTAAACACTTCAAAATGTTTATGATTTTGAAGTAATTAATGATTTATAACAGGAATATTATAAGAGATGCAGAGAATCCTTAAAAAAAATGATAATACCGAGCTATTACAATGGTAGCGTTTGTCAAGAAGTACCATTTTTTTCTTTAATGTGTGGTGGGTGCTTAGTTGCAGTGACTGACCGTATTACTTGTCTGGCTATCACTGCAACTCTGGCGGTGTAGTTTAGTGTGTGTAAGTTGTGTTGAAATGGCTTTGTGACAGCATCATATCGCCTTTTATGATGCCGCGCTGTTAATCACTTTGCTCCCAACAGCGAATGGCAAGTCGATCCGGGATTAAACTCTCTGAAAAAATGTCACCGTCCCTCCAGAGAATTGAACCCCGGCACCTATCGTCCTCTCACAACAATAGTCAGCCGCCTAACCACTGCGGCCATCGACCCGTTAATTATTGTTATATTGTATTGTTATATTGTTACCAGTATTGGAAAGAGAAGGAAATTTAGAAGGCGATGTCCAAGAGCAGGGAAACACCATCGGAGCATCGTTTTAACATTAATAGTTTTTAATTTTAAAACAAAATAAATCTGATTTTTTTATTAACTTATTTTCATATTTAAATTTTTTCTTATTCACTTGTAATTCATTTAACACATTATTATCCATGTCATAATCATTTGTTGGTAAAATGTATGAGCCTGTTGCTATACGTTTATTCTTTTCTTCGGCTAATTCCTTTCTTTTTCTATTCTTCACATTTTCCAGTATTTTTTCTGGATTATACACAAAAATAAATACGTCTCATACATACTCTGAGGTATTGAAACTAAGCAATTTAAGGAATTATGCTCCTCATTTTTGGACTAACAATATTTCCTCGAAGTTCGTTACAATACATTCAACATCTAATACGTCACACACACGTCATTACAACGATGACGTAGTAGCTTAACAATTCCTCATTCGTTACTCAACTTAGCAAGACGCTTCCTCATGTTTATGAATCATAAAATTGAGATGATAGTAAGGTTTCCTCCAAAGAGTCAGAGATGAGTGTGAGATGATGTAAGAATGAGTGTTACTTAAGTGACAACTATGAATTTGACCCTAATTCTCTGAGATAATTGAAGGTGGCTTTATATTTTCTGATTGATTACATTTTTTTGAATGCTACAGTGGTACCACTCCCAGTTTGGAAGTGAAAATGAATGCAGTAGTCGCTCCTTTTGGGATCGT
>CM043018.1:141211207-141316933 GCA_023690525.1 Holotrichia oblita
GGGAAAAAGGTGATAATGAGCAAAAAATGTACATCGAACAGCAAACAGAGGCAACCGCGGTTGATATTATGTTCATCAAGAAGTCGCGTGCTTTTGCATTTAAAAAAGCAACTAAGCAAAAATAAACAATTTATCTTACATAATATGTATTATGGTCAATAAATTTGTAAGTTTATATGTGTACTTTCTTGTATTTTTCTCACTTGCTTTCTTCATTCGTGATACTATGTAATAATAATACATAAATATAAAGATGGCAAAACGAGTGAGGCCGAAGTTGGTGAGTGAAAATTAATTGTTTGTAACAGGTAATCGATTATAAAAAAAATTGCCTTAAATAGAGAATTAAGTTTAGTTCTACACAACACTACAGAGTAATTACATCATTTATGCAAGAATTAGCTATTTGGCTTTGTAAATTCATGAAAATTAGCTGCCAATATTTGCCTATTCAGAATATATAAAAGAAAACCCACATGGTACCCGATCAGATGAAACTCAACCTTGAGTTGAAACTTGCAGATTAACATATGTGGGCTAATAAGTCGATTGGTATTCCTGACGTTAGAGTTGTAAAAATCGATTGTGTTTTTGTTGCAATGTTTTTTTTGTTTTGACATAATGGACTTGCCGAAGAAAATAAGTCGATTGGTATTACACGATCACTATGAAGAATTGACAAACCGACTGCAAGTAAAAAAACTAGCAATGTATCGGTTTATAAAAACATAACGTTTGGCCACAAGAAAAAATTATTTTTCCTGAATCTGTTTATTGCGATCGACCATCAAAAAAATGGAACTTATTGTTGATATTCCTAAACCAGGATTTGGTACAACAAATGATGGCAATACAGCTAGACGATTTTTTGCAACCCCTAAATTGTCATCTAAATTAACTGCAATCAATGAAGATTTCATTCATTAATTTGGAGTAATTTTAAAGACAATAAATAGTAGCCTTGACATTAATGTAAATAATTTTCGAAAATATTGTTAAGATACAACACCAAAATAAGTTGAATTGTACAAGTGGTATTATATGCCTACTTGCTTGCTACGGTGCTTTTGACAACACTCCACACGAGGCAGTCAATAGGGCACTAGAAAACAGAAAAGTAGATAACACGACATCCAGATGGCTGTCGCAACTACTCTCCACAAGAATAGCGGAAACTGAGGTAGATTTAGAAACTATCTCAATCAGCACAACCAGCGGCTGTCCACAAGGCGGAGTTGCATCCCCGCTTATGTGGAGCCTAACGCTAGATGAGCTCCTCTGCGGCTTGACTGGCATTGGCATATCCTGCCAGGGTATGCCGATGATATAGTCATAATCGCAAGGATTTGACATTGTCCAAAGAGGACTTACTTTTACAAAAGATGGTGTCAATCGGTGGGACTAAATATTAACCCTACCAAAACTACACTAGTGGCCTTCACAAGGAAAAGGAAACTCAATCTCAAAACCATCAAGCTAGATGGGCAGAGCATTGAGTGGAAGACAGAGACTAAATATCTAGGTCTTACACTAGATAATAAACTTCCCTGGAACAAGCACGAATTAGATGTAACCAACAAAGCCAAAAGAGCCCTAATGGTTTGTAGAAACTTCGCAGAGAAAAATTGGGGATGTAACCTAAAAATTCTGCACTGGATGTACACTGCAATAGTGAGACCAATCATCACTTACGGGGCAGTGGCTTGGAGTAAACGTGCCAGTCTGACCACAACGAGGATGCAACTCGCAAAGATACAAAGGCTGGCATGCGTTTGCATTACTGGTGCAATGAGCACATGCCCAACGGCCGCTTTAGAAGTGTTACTAAATCTCACACCTCTTCACATTTTAGTGGAGAGTGTGGCTAGACAAACCACATACAGACTGATGGGAGAAGGTCCCATCAGGCAGAAATCAAAAATCCTATTAGGAGATGATCCATTGTGGGACATGCCCCGCGATGGGATGTCGAAGAAATTCAGCCTCGGACTGGAATCAAAACACCATAAAGGAACTGAACAAGAATGCCATATTATGATATACAGATGCCTCTAGGACAACCGCAGGGACTGGAATCGGAATATATAAGTTAATATAAGTTCCTTAGCATCCTTCAGGCGGAAATACACGCTATAGATAGATGCGTCCGATTTAACCTAGAAAGAAAGTATCGGAAACAGGAGACTATCATCTTGACCGATAGTCAAGCAGCCATCAAAACGCTCAACAATCAGCTCACAAATGGCTTGGGACTGCCTGTCTAAGCTAAACGAGCTAGGCAGGGAAAATAAAGTCACTCTTATATGGGTGCCGGGACACACCGGATTAGAAGGAAACGAGGAAGCTGACAAACTTGCAAAAAAGGGAGCGAGTGCATCTCAGCGGTATCAGTCAGAGTACAATATTAGAGAAATTAAAAAGAGAAGTTGATCAAAGAAAAACCAAGCACTGGTTTGATCAACATGGAATGAGACAAGCGAAAACGACTCTGGGAACCTATAACCAGAACAGATTCAATGAACTGATTACCATGAGCAAGGACAAACTTCGCTTACTGACAGGAATCCTATCAGGTCACTGTCGGCTCCGAAGCCATATGAAAACAGTTGGGCTAGCAGAGACAGCAGAATGCCGTTTCTGCGAAGAAGAAGACGAAACTTCCAGATATATCCTCTCTGCGTGCGTAGGACTACGTAATTCAAGGGCCAGGCACCTAGGATCTTATGAAATAGAAGTGGGAGATCTGCCAACAGTCAAGCCATCCCACATTCTAAATTTTCTAAAGCAGATAGGCCTAGCCAGCCAGCTATGCAGATGAGAAACCCTCTACCTCACAGCAAGAAAGGAGGGACACAATAGACCTTTCAGGTCGCAGTGCGTTATCACCCCGTAGCAATTATCAAGGAAGCATACAAATGAGGACTTGTTTTATTCTGATCTATATTTAAGTTTACAACGTTTAACTGATTCTAGAAGAAGGCAATTTCATTCGGATATTTTAGAGTTGGTAAACGTTATTGGGAAAGATGGTACTGCACTGGATATATCATTTAATCAAGTGATATCTATTTTTCGCATTTAAGGGTTGTATTTTAGGATAGGTTTTACAAATGCAGGTTTTTTATCCATAATTTAAGATTGTATACCCAAAAGATTTAATGTACCTAAAATTTGTTGTTAAAACTAAAGAGTAGACAATTTCGATCGATGATAATACTAGAAACACTAACCTTGATCGGCATTATAGAATACAAAAAAATGACTACAACCTGTCAAAGCAGTAGCAAGTATGACAGCTATCCAAAATATCCTCAAATGAGGTATCGCTGGTATTAACTATTGATTCAGGATTCGACAAAATCTTTCTGTGGTGAAATAAAATTGCTTCAAATCACTACAAAAAGTATAAATCTAATTGAATTTAAATTAAGGAGATAACATATTATTAAAGTCAACATGGTATGATCGTGTATTGCTACTCTAAAGTAGAAAAAATGCACAAGAAGTTTAAATCTTTATTTAATAACAAATAATTATCCATCATAAATTCGTTCATTGAACTAAAAAAAAAAAAACTAACTAAACTATCTACAGAAACACTAAATTAAAATAATAATACAGAAGTTTTATGTCCGACCGGAATGATTTACAGTAATACTTTTGCAAGAAATTTTAACTTTTAGTGTTGCACTTCACGGACATTATACCAGGGCCTACAAGCACCCATTAAATTCGGCGTAAAAAAAAGAACCGAACGAACCAAGCCAACAGTACTCCACGTTTAAATTGAAAACGTAAGATGGAAACGTCTACGGTTTCTATTCAGTAGCGGTTGTGACGAAATCGTACCCCAGGCCATCCATTTCAAGAAGAAAATCATCGTAATTACGCGTGATTACCTTGCGCTATATACTGAGATCTTCCAGCCAGAATAAAAGATGAAACTCGCTTTTTTCAAATATGTATCTTCGGATATAACGACGAGTAAATGCACAATTTTATATCGGATATAACAAATTAGATTTAAATGTTGAAATATCGTTTTTAAAAAGGAGGGGGAAAAAAAGTGTTAATCTGACAAGATTCATTCGTCAAAATTACTTTAACAGTGAATTTAGACGGTGAACGTCTACACAATGCTTCACCGCTATATATACGAATACTAATACTATCCTCGTTACTGTTCCCTCGTATTGCATTTAAATGTAGCAAGCCCTTCTACTAAATTAATTTCGAATTCGCTCTAGGAGAAGAGCACCATCGCCCTCGCCTCTCTCTCCATCTCTCTCTCAGTCCGTTCTTTGGTACGTATCCTACGTAGCTCTCTTAGGCAATGTTATCTAACAAGGAGGGACCGGAGAAACCACCCTCTCGCTTTATTAAGCCGGCAACAGAAATTGAATGTAACACTAGGTAATTGCGAAACTTCCCCAAAGCAAAAAGAAAAGTATATAAAGTTTAATATATCAGGATAACAAAGACATGCTATATAAAACGTAGAATTCTGAACAACCATTTCGATTAACAAGAATAACATTTTGAAGACCTCTTTCAAACCTATCTTGTCAAAATCTTAATATCAATCACGTTGGACGCCATTATCTAAAGTGCCCAAATATTTATGAACGATATCCTCTAGCCTTCATCCAGGTTCATTATCAAGGGCGTGTTGTATAAGAACGGATCGAAGAAGTCGTAGCTAATGTCGTCGTCGTCATCGTACTACCGTGGTGGCATGATGAGGTGCTGCCAACGCAAAGAGACGGTTTCGAAATCTCGAACCTCAAAAGTGACAAATGCGAATTCCGTCTCGCAATTACACAAGGTGAAAACGTTACTGCTTTAATTCTAATGGGCGGCCATGCTATGCGCCACTCTCGTCGTTTCAAGAGGAAATATGTTTCATTTGAAAACAGTCGGAACAGGTTTATTTCGTAAACTGAATTCGAGATGCGGCTGGAGCGAGATGGAAGATAGATGAAATTTTCAGGAGGAACGGTAGCAACGTTTTCAGCCCCGGCCGTCTCTCTTTTCGCGAATAATGAAAGGGATTCGCTTCACGAGTTTGTTTGTCCCTATTCCATCTTTATTCATCTCGTTGTGTCGGTTTTAGTATTCCGTCTTCTTCGCCCGGTCTTTCGTTTTGACACCGCCATCTTCTCGTGTTAATTTACTATTTATTTATGTCACGTTTCGCTTAATTTCTTGTCTTTATTACAAATGTACCGATTTAAGCGTGCTAACGGATCGATTCTGTCCGTATAACTTTTAAATAAATGCGTTGGAAAGCTCCGGGGTTTGATATTGTTGGAAGTCTCTGGATGACATTTTAGAGCAAACTCAGGTTCCTTTCAAAAATTTCAGAATTTTGTATTAGGTTGGTTCTTTCGGCTGCATTCGATTTTCTGATTGAAACTGATTGTTAGATTTTTTAAGATATTAGATAGCTTTGCGTTGTTGCAATAGATTAATTTAAGTTTCACAAGAAGAAGACTCCTGGTGCACAGGAATGGATGGACGATCGATCTGGCAGCGCCGAAGCGATTGATGACTTTAGTGACTGGGCTTCAAGACAGGCGGTGGTCGTTGACGTAAAGGGAGTCGTGGGCCTGTCTGCATCGCTTGGTGAAACGGATAACCTAACAGTTTGTTTCATTGAATTTAAGGGCCAATCTAGTGGACCACAGGCACACTTCATTAAGGTGGCACCTTTCCCGGTTTTCGAGATGTGATAAAGATTATGACCTCGTTAAGGGTAATCATCAAGAGGAATCTGTGTCTAAAACCTTAGCTTCTTCCCCACTATCTAAACAATTTTGTCTGTTTTTTATAAATACAATACAAGACAACTTGTCAAATTCGAAACTAGCTAGGATTTTTGTAATTTGTCAAGCCGATTTGCCTCGATTAAAACCATGGAAAATGCAGGTTATTCAAGTTTGACTGCATCAATTAACACAGCTTGCTTTAATAGTTTAACAATCCTCGAAAAAAAATATCTACAACTGAAATCACTCAACAATATAAATGTTCTATATGTTTTCGTCTTTTCGTCTGCTTCAGGATTAGCGAGGTTTGGTCTATAATACTGACGAGATGATTCAAGTCTTGGCTAACTATCTTGAAAGTGGTCAAAATCGACAAAAATGCTAGAAATGATTGACCATTTATTGACCACTATTGACCATCAGTGATTTCGATTGACCACATTTTGTTTATGCTACAGCCGCTATACCCATATTTTGGGGTCTAAGGACGAAAATGCTAAAATGAGCCAATATAGACATTTTGTTCATCGGATACAACTGACCATCGTTTGACAATGTTTGACCACCTTTCACATTTTCGAAATTTCCAAAACAAATTTCTTTTCGATTTTTTTTTTACTACAAACACTAAAATCTTGTTGCAGGATTGAATTGACCATGATTGACCACCAAGTAATTTTTTTGAAAACAGCAATAGTCGAAAAAAATTACAATGACATCAAACCTAGAAAATGTCACAACCTTTTGCATCGCATTTTTCAAAAATTTTGAGAGGTGGTCAAACGCTTAAAATAATAGCTAATAGTTTCATAGTTCATCGCAATTTTTCCAAACTTTGAGAGGTCGGATAAAAGTTAACCGGAGGGTGGTCAAACGATGATTTCCAATTTTCTGTGGTCTAGAGAGTCCTATTATTTTAAGCGTTTGACCAGCTCTCAAAATTTGTGAAAAATGCGATGCAAGAGGTTGTGACATTTTCTGGGTTTTTTTTTCGTTATTTTTTTTTTTCGGCTGTTGTTAAGTTTTCAAAGAAAATACTTCATGGTCAACCATGGTCAAATATTGGTCGATCCTATCCTGCAACAAAATTTTAGTGTTTGTAGTAAAAAAAAATCGAAAAAAAATGTTTTTTGAACATTTTGAAAATGTGAAAGGTGGTCAAACATAGTCGAACGATGGTCAATCGTATCCGATGAACAAAATATCTATATTGGCTAATTTTAGCATTTTCACCATTAGTCAAACAAAATTTGGTCAATCGAAATCGCTGATGGTCAATAAATGGTCAATCCTTTTTAGCATTTTTGTCGATTTTGGACCACTTTGTGGTGCAAACTTCGTGGGCCTGACTTGCCCCGATTAAAACCATGGAAAATACAGATTTTTAAAGTCTGACAGCTGTTATATCAATTAACACAGCCTGCTTTTATAATTTGACAATCCTCGGATAAAAGCAATATCTACAATCTACTGTTCAAGCAATAAAAAATTACAACCAACTGTTTTATGATCTTCTAGCTGTCAGGAATCACACAACAATATAAAACTTCTACATGGTTTCGTCATCCGCTTCAGGATTAACGAGGTTTCGTCTATAGTAGTGATGAGATAATCCGAGTCTTGGCTGACTATCTTGAGCATTTTTTATTTTTGACAGCGTCGCGGGCCAACCTCAATACGATCCTTTACACCGGGAGGTTCACCAAGTAATTACTAACATTCCTTTTGAGCGTGATCACGGTGATCTGCTTCCAGTTATGAGCCTGGATGAGATATTACGTCACATTAATTGCAAGGCCTCTGGCATTAACAGCATCGCGATCAAAACGATTGCCACAAAGTGCCATAGACGCTCTGGTCGTCTTATTTAGTGCCATACTGAGTCATAGAATTTTCTCGTGCATCCAGAAACCTTACAAGAATCCGCTTTTGCCATCTAGTTACAGACCGATAAACCTTCTATCCAACCTACACACATAAAAATGTGGAGTTAATTCTAACACTTTTTCAACACTTTTTCGGTGTTCCTTCGTGTCCATCCGCTTCTGGTGTTAAAGTAATAACAACCCTGCTGCGGTACTTACTTATATCTTTTAAAGTGTTAGTCTCATCACGAAAAGGAAAAATACTTAACCTCGATATAGTAACTGTTATCCCGAAAAGAGTTGGAGTTATCTTTAAAAGTGTTAGTATTATCTCGAAAAGAATAAATTCTTTACTTCAGAGGTGGTAAATGTTACCCTGAGAAGAGTTAGAGTTCGTTCTTCGCACCGTCCTACTGACATCAGTACTAGCCACCAGAGGCTAGGTCGGTGCAACCTCACCGTGATATCCGAAATCAGGCGCCCCAAATTAACTTTTGGGAAGCTGGAGTTGTGACATTTCGATCCATGTCCGATTCAGCATGACATAACGGCCTATTGTACAAGATGTGGCCTATCGGTATTAAACAGAACCTGACAGCTTTGATCCAGTCCTTTTTGTCTAAAAAAATCTGACGAATTCTCGGCCTCCAGGCCAATTCGTTCGGGTGTACCATAAGGCTCCTTTTTAGGACCTTTTTAATATGTTTTAATTAATTAAATGTTAATTGTTAGCTTTTTAAATTATCATTACAGACACTGTAACAGATACATTACAACACTTTTTCTATTGATTGAAGTTATTATTATTTGTTGAGTGGTGTAATTTCTCTTCTTCAACAGTACAATTAAATTTTTAAATACTATTTTCCTATGCGTACACGATGGAATTTTGTCCTTCGTCTATATAATCTTATTACAATACTTCATGCTACTCAACATATAATTTTTTCACTTTCGACTACTTCTTGCGTCAGGTTTTAGTAGCGGGTCACGTTGTACGCCTCAATTGGTACAGTCAATAACGGCCGTAGCTTCTTCTCCTTTCGGCTAGTTCCCTATTATTAAACGAGAAATTCAGTTTCCAGAACCAATTCGTGTGATTCGACGTAATTCGTGTTTCTTTCCTAGGTTTTAACCGTAATTGGGTTTATTTACTTCTAAGAGGATTTGTGACAGAGAGCCTACAATATAAAAAGATCTCTCCCTTTTATCGCTAAACTTTTATAGCTGATATACATATTTTCTCGATTAATTTCGTCTTTAAACGGCGTTAATTTGAATTAGTGGGCGTCACTTTAGAATTCATTATCGCCGAGGAAATTAAAAGAAGTACATTAAGCGGATGTTCGCGAGTTTACATCATCAATTTTATTTAAATTAATTCGGATTTAACACAGCTTTTATTTAGTAAATAATACAAATTTCCGATGATTCTGATCGAAGGCAGAACTATGTAGTATCTTCCCAACCTTATTTTACACACACACATCGCGTGTGCACACCAACTGGATAGCAGATGTCGGCTGACCAAAAACTCTCGTAAAATAATATGTAAATTAGGGATAACTATTTTAAAAACGGCTAAATTACCGGTTTACACTTAACTCAAGACTGGCGTGTGATTCGTTCCCTGACGATAATCAATTTATTCTAAATTTGACACAATCGCGGTTTCGAATTGATCGTTTGTCTGTGTAATTTGGGCCCTTCAGGGTCCTTAATTATAATCAATTTCGTTGTATCGTAACATCAACGTGCATAATAGGAAACGTACAAGCACTAGTGACTGGCAGAATAGCGGATAACCAAATGCGCTATTAATTTAAACCCTGGGCTCTGTTAATTCGAATCCGAATCAAACAGGCTATAACGCTTGAATGATGTATTGCGAATCCAGGATATCTTATTTATTGATGTTGCTTGATATTTATTAATGCATCTATATAGTGTAATTACAGGTGTTATATCGGTAGATATTTATTACATTGTTCGAATTGATGACTCATATTGTAAATTTATGTATGTGTAATGTTTTAATATCTTATTAACGATAATATAAGGTTATTCCATGCATTAATTCTCTTAAATGAGTTCGCATGTAATGAAATGTTGATTTCAACGAAGATATTGTCACAATCTCTTGTAATAATCGTATCAGATATTATGCATTTTACCCTGCACTTGTATTCGGATCTTCATTTATTAATTTAAAGCGTGTTGAGTGCAAACTGTGTGTACTAAGATAATTGAACTTAAATGGAATGAGTTTTAATTTTCGTCGCAATTAATTTAATGGGTTTATTATTAATGAGGAAGTTAAGAGTCACGTTCAACGTTAATGTACGAATTCTTTTTGATTATACATACTTAAAACAAGAGGGCATACCGTTGCAAAATTATAATCTGTAACAAATTATGTAATGTAATAAAAACAGAACTTAATTAATCATACACACATGGAAAGTTGCTATTTATCGGAAACAGACATAATTGTGTGTGGTGAAACAAACGATAACCTACGGAGCAATAGTCTGGTGGGAAAGGACAGAAGTGTCCTCGGCAGTGGGGTTGCTAACTGCTGTTCAGCGATAGGCGCTGTTGAAATCACTGGAGCAACTAGTATGCTTGGGGACCATTGTGGGCCTGCCTCCGCTGGAGCTTTAGGTAAAGATTGAAGCTATGGCTGCGATCCTTAGACTGAAAACCAATAAAGTGTGGTACTGATACTACGTGAACAGTATTGGACGGAGTGACTACGTTGTTCTTGATCACTGGTTTACGGACGGATCCAAACCCAGTAAGGAGGTTGTGGACTGAGCCCTAGACAGAGGATATCTTTAAGCCTGGGAGAGCATGCAACAATCTTCCAGGCACAACTATTTGCCTTCGCAGCTTGCGCAGAACAGATTGAAAAGGGAGGCTGCACCAAGAGAAAAATAAGCATAATGACTGATAATCAGGCCACTCTCAAGGCAGTTATTAACCCTCTTACTAGGTCAAAACTGGTTAAAGATTTCAAACAATACCTCAATATGCTGGCACAAGACAACAACGTGTCTTTGATTTGAGTGCCCGAACATGAGGATATTAATGGCAATATAGTAATCGATTCTACTAGAAGGGAAATTTAGTCTTAGTTAGACAAAGAAATTGTAAAGAAATGGAGGTCGATTGAAGGTCAACTCTAATTAGACGCAATAAAAATAAACAAGTTAAGACCATTGTTGGGTTAATAACTGGACACTGTCCCCTGAGGAAGCATCTACATATCACACGGGTTGGGTGAGCAAACCCTGGAGCAGAAGATGCCCTTAAGGAAGAAACAAGTTTACTTGTAATCTGCACATGTGAGGAATTGAAGGTACTCAGGCAGAAATATTTCGGAAAGAATCTACTGGAACTTTCGAGAGTTTTGATAGGGGTGGTATAAAGAGGAGCCAGCTCAAGTACCTGGACTACAGGTGTCCAACCTTAATTGCAAAGAATTAATGAATGAATGAGCTGTCAGATTGTATAAGTAGTCATTTTTTGCATTTGTGGACGTTACCGTAAAGTGAAGCTACTTTGACTCACTTTCTAAATTATCTTGGAGCCAACTCCAAGTTTTATTCCCACTTGATTCCATGGTTTCAACTAAAGCTTCTCTGTCGTCTCGTGAATATTTTCGAAATTTCCCAGGAGCATAGACTCAATCAAAAGAAGCTATAACATAATCGCCCTCCTTAGGCAGAATTTCTTCTTCTTCGGGTGTCATTCTACACGACGCAGCTATCAGATAGACAAGAGTCAGAGTCAACACAGATATTTTTGCAACTGTTGTTTTTGTTTGTATTCTGGAGTCCACTGCAACCAGGTTGTGTTTTTGTTGATACTACCTTTTTAATCGTTTGTTGTCTCTATCAGCATTATTGCCAATGTTTGGTAATGCTACATACAAATTATTAATTTCTCTGGCTTTTAGGTCATCGTTTTGGTTATTGGGTGAAACTATAGCAGCATTCTGATTAGTTTTTATTGGTTGTTTGTTATTTCCTTTTTGTTCATTTGAGGCTTTGCCTTTTTTCGTTCTAGGAGTTTCATTTTGAGCTTTCTTATTGTTTTGCATCAATAAATCTTCTACAGTAATGCTCTTTCCAGGCGTTACATTGATTTTCTTTCTTCCTTTAGTAACTGATGGAGTATCACTGTCAGATCCTCTTTGCTTTGAGAGAAATATTCCACATTTCTTAAATCTCTCTGTTCCATTGATTGAAATCGCACCCACCAATTGTTTGAAAAGTTGAGGAAACGAACTCTTTGGTAATAAATTCGTTTTTCTATTTTTCATTTTAATATCTTCCTCCAAGCAATTTTCATGGGCCTGAAGTATGCCACATCTAAAGACTGCGTGAGATGTGTAGAATTCGGTGGCAGGCACACGAATTTAATATTTTCTTTCTGGCAAGCCTCTACAACTGTCTGTGAAATGTATGACGACAAGTTGTCACCTATTAATAATTTTTTCCAAGAGTTTTTCGTAAAGTAGGAACTACTAACGACATAAAAGAGTCTTCAAAACATTCCGAGTCAAACCAGCCACTTTTAGACCGATTGTAGCGAGTTCCAACTGGCCCATGTTCCACCCAAGTTGACCAAAGTTTATCAGATTTATAAACAATGTAGGGTGGCAACACTTCTCTCGCAGCATTTCCACAGAACATTAGTGAAATAGCTGACTTGCTCAGTTCAGGATATTTCATATCACGCTTAGTCAATATTTTCTGCCTACCAGAATCATCAGATAAGTTGGTCTCATCATAATTCCATAGGGACATCTTCAGACAAGTTCATCTGTTAGGTGATCAAAATAATCGTTTATTACTTTTTCACTTACATATTTCTGCCCTCTGACGTTTTATGTTACTAGCGAATCGCTGTGTAATTATTGGATTTCTGAATATTTTTTCTGTGTGACCTTCACGATCAAGGCAAGTTTTAATACTTAAGCATTCTTAGATCAAATGAGCCAATGGGAAAATCGTACGCAGATAATGTTATAATATGTTGAGCAAACGCCTCTTCTTCTGCTTTATTAAATATTGACTGAACCCCCAACTGATTTTGTGTGACGATTCTTTAATTTGTTTTTAATTGTTCCCACCGCGATGCCAAACTCTTTGGACGCCTTCAGTTGAGACATCTCCCCTTAATTGCAGCTTCTAAGGCTTCCTTAGTATAGTTCTTGTACTTTCTACTACCAGCTATTCGTTTGTATACATTTTCATATTATATTAAGATGTTTAACAGCTTAGATGTTTGTGACAACTGTCAAAATTTAAAAAGCAGATATCTGACTGTCTTTTGCTAGGGTTAAAGTCTCCATAGAAGACATGAATAGAAATCCGCCATACACAACTTACCCTGTCCTGGTTGCGCTCTTTAAAAAAATCAAGATAATTTTCATATTATCGAATAAAAATATTCTGAAGTAGTTAAGAGTTATTATCCATGATAAACTATAATATACACAGAGGTCAGTCTAAATCTAGTATATAGTTAAACCGAAGGTGTACATTTTCTAACATAAACTACCCATAAATATCTACAGCTTTGTTTGCCATAGATCACAACTGACTATCCGCACAAGTGAGCAACAATTCCCTTGTATAAACATGCAATCATGCCATTAATTATTATGGCACGATATATAATTTCTTTTTCGTAAATCATTCACGCTTTTTCAAACACAAAGAGAAGCCAGTTATGCCGTACAACCTTCGATATACTGCAGCGACTACTAACAATAATTGTTGTCCTCTTAAGTTTCTTTTTCGGTCATCTTTTTCTTATTAGTTTCAACTTTTTTTCATACGAACCTACCATTTCTCCTTAGTCGGGAATCTACTACATGCTCGATTTTCTCTACCTTGTTTCTACCTGACCCCGCATTATACGTAATAATACGGCGGCCGACACGATATAATTCAAAATTTATCTAGCTGTGTAATATACAGTATGCACTTGTTGTTTATAATGCAATCGGAGCAGGATAGGTAATAAGTTAGAGGAGGATAGGTCGTCTTCGAAGTTATTTCATCGGATCAGACGATGCTCAGGTATGGTGGTGTGTACGCATTCACGTAATACACTAAAATCCGTGAAGTTAAGATAACCCGAAGCGAAATGGACTAGGGACGGAGAGCAGATTGAAGAACGCTGCAAACTCTCGATGCAGACACGGCCAGGCAAAAGGTCACTAGATTAAGAGAGCGGGTAAAAAGAAACCCGAAGATGTTTATCTATTTGCAGCGTGTCATGCGCTGATTGAAATCCTACACCGTAAAATTTCCCGTGCTGGGGAAGAGTAGATTCGGTCGGTATAAAAATGATGAATGCTCAGAAAGAAATGTATCGGCTATAAATATATTTACGGCTTCAAAGAGAATTTATCGTATTATTGGATATTATGTTATGCGAGGAAACGTTTTATTTCTTTCTTAAGTCATCACTTTTGATCCGGGCAATATAATTTAACAACATTTTAGTATATAACTTTGTGATATTACCTTCTAGTCGGTATTTTTTATTATGTATATATATAGACGTTTGAAAATGCAAGATTGTACACACAATACTAGAAGCAACAATTATGAAAATAATTTTGATTATTGCCTGATCTAAAAATAATTTCAAAAAAGGCATGAAAATAATCTCGTCCAGCACTCCAGAATCAGTTCTTAAGCGATATCATGGGATCAGATTCTTCAGCTCTGCATCATAACCTTCATTGCCATAATTCTTCCTCTTCGAAAGGCTTGGCGCAGGAACAGATTTTGTTTATCCTGTCTCTCATCAGCTGCTTTCTATTTGTAAAATTTCTGGACTATGATTTGGAAAGCGTGATCAAATGTTTATTAGGAACATATTCAGAAAGTAGTAATGCGAAAAGAAGGCACAAAAAAAGAAGGGGAGTTGTTTACACCAACTATCACATAACGCGTACTTAGAAGTGAGATTATATTCGTTTTAAACATACTGAACTGAAAAATATGATGGTCCACAAGGGAAAGGAGATTACAAATCATGATCACAAATCTTGTTGTAGTGGGGATGAATCACAATTTCAAATTTTTTAAATAAAACATGATTCGTTCGGACAAAATCGGTTTTGTTCGCTGATCAGTGTTAAATAGAAAGTACCTATTATGTCTACTACAGTATGGCTGCAATGACATACCTTTTGAAAATATCTTACAACCGAGCCATGGAAAGATGATTGCCGGATAACAATAATGTAATTTAACAGTGATGCTTCTCTGTTCCACTTCTGTCCCTCGTGCTCTGTCTCCGTATGGCAATGAAAACTAAATGGAGGAAAGATGACTAAAAGACGCTTTCAGATAACTAAATTGGAATCTAAACAATTTCAAGTAGATGCAAAACGAAGCCAAATTATAAAATTAAAAATAGACTCTGATTCCTCACTGCACTTCTGCAAGCCTTTTTTTCCTGGGAGGGGGGAGGGGTGGACGGAGGTGCAGCCGCAAAGACTTCCCAAGCTGTATCACTTAACAAGATTACCCCCAAGGGGCCTTTAATGTCTGTTGTTCCTCTAACTTTTTAAGTAGCTCTATACTTGGATACCTTTGGAAGATTTCGAGAGATCCATAATTCTCCCCAGATAGAATGCTGTCCATCCATACTGTCTTCTCTCACTACAGTTTGCTATGTAAGCTCATAAGAATACTTCTGAACAGATCGATTATTAGAGCAGAACAAGCCCAATACTAAACATCGATACTTGAGACACTTAAGAAGAAAATAGGATTTCAATTCATTACTGTAGCAAGAAATTAATAGTGAAAACATTGTTTTTGTACAATTGACTATCAATCTAACGTGCAGTTTTTTCGTGGGAATTGATTTCCTGAAGGGATTTCCAAGTTTGTTTCGGCAATTTAATTAATCATTTTTAATTTAACAACTATCAGGAGTAATAGAACTGTTACACACATAAAACCAGTAAGAAGATGGCCTTTTTAGCCCTCTTTTTCCCATCCCCCTCGACTAGTCTTTTTTTTGGAAATTCCAAATTTTGAAGATTTCGAGAGATCCATAATTCTCCTCAGATAGAATGCTGTCCATCCACTCTGTCTTCTCTCACTACAGGTTGCTATGTAAGCTCTTACTTCTGAACAGATTTATTAGAGCAGAACAAGCCCAATACTAAACATCGATACTTGAGACACTTAAGAAGAAAATAGGATTTCAATTCATTACTGTAGCAAGAAATTAATAGTGAAAACATTGTTTTTGTACAATTGACTGTCAATCTAACGTGCAGTTTTTTCGTGGGAATTGATTTCCTGAAGGGATTTCCAAGTTTGTTTCGGCAATTTAATTAATAATTTTTAATTTAACAACTATCAGGAGTAATAGAACTGTTACACACATAAAACCAGTAAGAAGATGGCCTTTTTAGCCCTTTCCCCCCTCGACTAGTCTTTTTTTGGAAATTCCAAATTTTGAAAGGTGCTGTAGTTTTTCAGCATTATTCCAGAACTTTTGTTACCCCTCTCACGCTCCACCACCCTAAAATTGAAATTTTTTAGAAATTCCAAAGTTCGTTATTCCAAATTTTGAGCCTTATGCCATGCATATTTCATAAAGTCATTGATAAAAGTGAAATTTTACAAGTTTTGATAATTGTTTCCAGTTGTTCTAGGTTTGTTCTATTTTGATTCAATGTTTTAGCCTTCTATTATGCAATTTTTTTTGCGACTACACGAACGGGAGGACCTTGGAAAACAAGCTCGACCAAAAGAGCAATCTATGATGTCCCAATGCCGTCTTAGTCCTCTCAAGAAAGTTGTAGCCGGACAAAGAAAGCTGCAACTTATTCTCGGATCATCTAATCAATCGACACCAAAATATATCCTCCCTCTCCCTCTCCGCTGTTGGACACTCAGCAAGCATATGAGCTAGAGTTTCCTCCGCACTCCCTTCTATCGTGCATACTGTGTGCAATAATTAATAGAAATGGAATTCCCCCAACCTCTCACCTTTTGTTTTTGGATATCCGACACTTCGAAAATTCTATGTTTGTCCTCTTCTGTGAAGTCTTTGACATTTTCGTATTCTTTCGCAAACTGTACATGCTAGAAGACTAAAATATTGGAACAATACACAACAATATTAAAAGCTCGACTTTTAAAAGATAAATACACAAAATATAAGACTAAAGCAATATAGAACAATCTGCAACTGGTTTAAAATTTTCGAAAAAATGGAGGCTGGTCAAAAATATCCTTTTTTTGGCTATTCAGTAAAGAGACACAAACTTTAAAACAATCTGAAGCAACTATCAAAATTTCGACAAGTTTTGGAATAATGTGGAACAAATCTAGGACAATCTGAAACAAATTTGGAAATTCTAAGTGAGGGCACATCACGCAAACCAAAAAATGGAACGTGTTTATTGTTTGAAAGCTTTCAGAAACTTTTTTATAATTGCGGCCTTCGAAATTACAACTACTTAAATACTTAATAATAATAATGCTTCCGTAATTATTAACAAGAGATATTAATCATATCCATTGCACACATTCATTGTTCCTAAATGAATACAAAACGTACGGTAGAAACATAATTGTGCACTTGTGCAAACCTAAGCGTAGAGTGGTAATGCAACTTTGTAATTTTCTTGTCTCACATAAGACTTCGTGACGGATTTTAATTCGTGCGGAATAATAAAATACCTGTTTCTATAATTTATTCCGGTAAATATCTGTACATAAATAAATAAATAGATAACTAGCGTTTCAAAATAGTCTGTGGCGTCGTTAACTCTTGTAAAAGTAACCATTTCACAGAAAAAAGTGATCTGGCGTGCAACTTGTCTATGTACATATATACATACATGCATTCACAAACAAACTCGCTGACTAATTAATGTTTAATTCCAGTTTGTAAATTATAATTAACGCTCGTATTGTGGCTCACTACATATATGTCAGAAAAAGTCGTATTCGTGTTAATGACGTGAAGATAAATTCAATTCAAATAGATCCTACTTAGAAATAATACGAGTATTTGTTGTATTCACTTACATATAAACGTACACACACTAAGCTAATATAGGATTATATTTACAAAGCTATTCCATAAATAATTACATCCAACATCGACCCCTAATTTTACTCAAATACCATTAAGTATATCAAGGGGGGTAAATATAAATGTATGGATGGAATTGTAGGAGTGACGTTTGTAATACACACATCCGTAAGTAGAGTGACATTACGCAGTCGAAAAACGTCCAGTCATCACTAATATATATTCAAATTTCGGTCTCCCCCACATCGAAAAACGTACATATATTCCCCCTATTTTATATGTATATACATTTCGATCCCCCGAAATGTCATTCGCCGGGAATGCATTTTTCTCTCTTCCACTATACATAGCGCACGGAACGTGAAGATCAATCAAAAGCACACGCCGCTTACTCATAAAAGGAACGATGGCTCACGCATACGAGAGAGTTCGGGGAGAACCTAGGAATGCTTTTATCGCGAAATATTTAAAACATTCTATTAAGGTATTTGCAAATTGCAAGCTCTTGTTAATTTCTTTTTTTTTCGTGTGTGTGTGAGAATCGATTTTTTTCTAAAACTGATTCATAAAATAACAGCTAGAACAAATAATATAATATTTCGATGTCAGATTCGTCTAAATTGAATAAGTTGAGATGATTAAAAACAGGTTTACCGTTAGTTTTAACGGTTTATGTCTAATTACCCGCAATTAATTCATAAATATGTGATGGTACTTATAGCAGAATGTCATAAAAAACTGTAAACGAATACCAACAGAGAGATTGTATAAAGCTTTAGAACTACAAACAACTTGTAAGCCGGTATGTCAAGCAAAATAATTAATATACTCGTATCTTTGAAAGTTATGTTACTTAGTTTATCTTACACAAGGACTGTGTCTGCTTTTATTCTGGTTTTCCAGGTTATTTAAGGGAATTCTACCTCTTTTTTCAAACCTGTCGTTTCGCAAGTTTATCCAGGCTTGAAACTAGTTCCATTCTTTGCAATATTAAATTCGAATCAAATAAGTGGTTAGATTACTCATGAGGTCACGAAGGATAAATCTTAGTATTACACTAGCTTAGAAGAGCACAGGTTTCCTTAATTTTTAGAAACCTTCAAATCCCATATTTGTTAACCAATATAGACTTTAAATAAAATTAAAAAAAATTGTTTCATTCCTGTGACTGGTCAGAACTTGTGCATTATATAAAACAAGAATGCATCGAAACAATTTATTTCTTCTGCTGTACAGAGAGACTATGTTTTTAAATTGACCAGGTCCGCGAATTTGGCACCGCAAAATAGTCAAAAATTAACAAAAAATTGACTGTTTATTAACCATCTGAGATTTCGATTGACAACCGTTTATTTGACCACCCCTCAAAGTCTTTTATTTAATTTTAAGATCGGATAAAAATTAATCAGTGGGTGGTGAAAACGATTATTTTCAATTTTTTGTGGTCCAAGGCCACAAAACAATAAGCCGCATTATTTTCAGCGTTTAACCACCTTTCAAAGTGTGGGAAAAGGACGATGAACTTTGAAAACTCTGTTATATGTAACTTCAAGGTTGGATAAAAATTAACCAGTGGATGGTCAAACGATGATTTTCAATTTTTTATGGTCTAGAAACACGAGACAATAACCCATAACATTTTCAACCATTCACAATCTCTCAAAGATTGTAAAAACTGGGATAAACTTTAAAGCTCTTAGGTGTAATTTCAAAATCGGATAAAAAATTAACCAGTGGGTGGTGAAAACGATTATTTTCAATTTTTTATGGTCTAGAGACCGGAGACAATAACCCATAACATTTTCAACCATTCACCATCTCTCATAGATTGTAAAAACTGGGATAAACTTTGAAGCTTTTATGTGTAATTTCAAAATCGGATAAAAAATTAACTAGTGGGTGGTCAAACGATGATTTTCAATTTTTTATGGTCTAGAGACCGGAGACAATAACCCATAACATTTTCAACCATTCACCATCTCTCATAGATTGTAAAAACTGGGATAAACTTTGAAGCTTTTATGTGTAATTTCAAAATCGGATAAAAAATTAACTAGTGGGTGGTCAAACGATGATTTTCAATTTTTTATGGTCTAGAGACACGAGACAATAACCCACAACATTTTCAACCATTCACCATCTCTCAAAGATTGTAAAAACTTTGAAGCTCTTATGTGTAATTTCAAAATCGGATAAAAAATTAACCAGTGGGTGGTGAAAACGATTATTTTCAATTTTTTGTGGTCAAATGCCACAAAACAATAAGCCGCATCATTTTCAGCGTTTAACCACGTTTCAAAGTGTGGGAAAAGCCGGATGAACTCTGAAAACTATATTATATGTAACTTGAAGGTCGGATAAAAATCAAGAAGTGGGTGGTCAAGCGATGATTTTTAATTTTCGATGATCTAAAGACACTAGACAATAACCCGTAGTATTTTCAGCCGTTCACCGCCTCTCCATGATTGTAAAAAGTGGGATAAACTTTGAAGCTGTTATATGTGACTTCAAAATCGGATAAAAAATTAACTACTGAGTGGTCAAACGATAATTTTTTTTGTTTTCTTTTTGCGGTTAAAGATCACAGGACAATACGTTGCAGCATTGTCAGCGATTAACCACCTTTCAAAGTGTGGGAAAACGGCGATGAATTTTGAAAACTCTGTTTTATGTAACTTCAAGATGAAATAAAAATAAACCAGTGGGTGGTGAAATTTTTTGCTTTTTTGGGATTAAAGATCATAGGACAATAAGTTACAGCATTTTCAGCGTTTGACCACCTTTCAGAAAAGTCCGATAAACTCTGTTAATACATATATTCAAGGTTGGATAAAATTTTGCCGGTGGGTGATCAAATGATGAGGTGCGGTTTGCGGGTGGTCCTGCGACAAAAATTTTGCTTTCGTAGTAATAAAAATTCATATTAATTCTTTTTTAATTTTGAAAATGTAAAAGGTAGTCAAGCATGGTTAAACAATGAGCAATCGTATCTGATGAAGAAAATTGCTTGTACATATTTCTATTTTTAGCATTTCCACCATTCGACTCCAAAATATGGGTATGGTGACTTTAGCCTAAACAAAAGGTGGTCAATCGAAATCGATGATCAATAAATGGCAATTCATTTTTGGCGATTTTTGACCACTTTGTGGTGCCTACTTTGCGGACCTGTAAACTTTTACCAAACCAAAACCAGGAGTTTTCGTTAACTTAGACAAATTTTGGTGCTCTATTCATGTGGTCTGGGTTAGCCACTAATAACTGCTCTTGCAACTGTAGTAGACAACCCGGGCCAAATTAGACTTCCATACTTATTTTTTACTATGACAAAACAGATATTTGCTGCAAACACTTACCACTTACTTATACTCTAATTTCTTAATTGGTTTTGCAATGCCTAACTGTGACAAACATGGTACTTTTTATACCCCTGTGAATAATGCAATTAGCTACTTCTATGGAGGAAATTAAAATTCGACACTATAGTATAATACACAATAAAATTTGAACGGGTTTTTCGGTCTTTTATTAATAAAAATCTTGATTTTCAATATTTCCTCAAAATTCTGTGACTTCTTCAGGAAATTATATTATTTCTAAAAGTATAAACAATATATAAATTACATAATTGTATCAAACTACAGTGAAAATCGCTTATAACGACTCCGCTTGTAGCGACGAATCGCTTTTTACGACCCAATTTTCGCATTTTGGTTGGATTTACATGTATTACCATAGTAAAAATTATTGCTTATAACGCCTTCACATATAACGACATATCGTTATTAACGACCACTTTTTTCGTAATGCTTTTGATTTATCTATCGCTTATAACGACGTGCGAGAAGAGTGTATGGATACTTTTTCGGTGAATTACCGATTTCTAAGGCATGCTTCTAACTGACGCTGACATGAGTAAATCAGTCATCCCGTAGCTACCAAGTGTATCGTATGATTTTTACAGTCGTCATGGAATCGCGTCGGAAGCGTAAGGTTTTAAGTGTAGAGGAAAAAATTAATATTGTGTGTAGACTCGAATGTGGTGAAGCGAATGCATCGCTGTGTAAAGAATTTGAATTACCACATTCCACTATTTCCACCATTTGGAAATCCAGGAGAAAATAAAAAACGAATTTGAATCAAACAGGATCAAAAAGAAGAAAATTAGAAAATCTTCACATCAAGATATCGATAGTGCGCTGTTGGAATGATTCAAAACTCAAAGAGCCCGTAGTGTACCGATTAATGGACCACTTTTGAAGGAAAAAGCAGAAAATTTTGGAAAGATTATGGGTAAAACAGACTATAAATGTTCCGAAAGCTGGATCCAACGATTTCGGAATCGTCATAACATTGTGGCAGGCAAAATTTCTGGAGAAGCTGCCTCTGTATCTACAGTTGTAGTGGAAGACTGGCTGAAAACGGTGTGGCCAGAAATTCGCAAAGGTTACGAGGATCACGAAATTTATAATGCCGATGAAACCGGCTTATTCTTTAAAATGACTCCAGACAGAACATTAAAGTTTAAAGGCGAAAGATGTACGGGCGGAAAAATGTCGAAAGACAGAATTACTGTATTATTAACCGTGAATCTAACCGGAACAGATAAAAAACGACTCCTAGTAATTGGTAAATCTAGAAACCCGCGGTGTTTTAAAAATATCAAACATTTGCCGGTCGATTACAAAGCAAACAAAAATGCATGGATGACCAGCGACATCTTTACTAATTTTGTTCGTGAATGGGACTATGAATTAAGAGCCACCAAAAAGAAAGTGTTATTATTAGTGGACAATTGTCCGGCGCATCCCAATATTGAAAACCTGTCGGCCCTAAAATTATGCTTTTTGCCTCCAAATACAACATCGGTCCTTCAACCCTTGGATCAAGGCGTAATAAAATCCTTGAAATTTTATTATCGTAAATTTCAAGTGGCGAAAATGCTCGCTGCCGTCGATCAGCACCAGGAGTTCAAAATTAATATTTTGGATTCGATAACACTGCTTTCAAAATCGTGGGAATACGTGACTTCAAAGACGATTATTAACTGTAGTAAACACTCGGGTTTGCTAACACCAAAACAAGCTGTATCCTCAAACAGTTTGGCTTACATATTTGACGACGAAGACGATTTACCATTGTCGGAATGGCTTCAAGTTGTTACTTGCCGAAATAATGTAATTACTGAAGAGCAATTTTCGCAGTGTGTAACAGCAGATAATAATTTGGACACGTGGGAAGAATTAACAGAAGTTGAAATCGCGGATAATGTACTGGCTAATAATATAGAAGAGAATATGGAAGAAGAAGAGGATCCCGAAGTAGACAATATCGATAGTGAATTTGAACCGCCAACGATTTTACAAGCCATTCAAGCAGTAGAAACTATAAGAAGGTTTGCTACTTTCGGGAATTCAGACTTTAATGAATTAATGCGTGATGTGGTATCGATCGAAAAACGTTTGGATCGACATTATTTTAAAATTCAGTTGGATAAAGCACAGAGCAAAATTACGGATTTTTTTAGCAAATAAAGTCTGTCTACTTTAATCACATAAACATTTAGGTTTCCTTTTAAAACGAAATAGAATACTAGATTATTTTAAACATTTTTTACCTATGTAGTTAGTAGTGTTAAGTAATCGTTGTGTTTTATAATAAGCAAATAAATGCTTTTGGGTACAAAGTTTGATCATAATTTATGTTCCTTAAAATAGCTACACCTCTGACAGAGGATAGAATAAAATTAATAGTCAACTGCTTGTAACGACTATCGTTTATAGCGACTGTTTTCTTGCGGTCCCTTCGCAGTCGTTATAAGCGATTTTCACTGTAGATAAAATTTTAATTAGTCAAGGAAACTAAAGTACAAGTAATAGCAAGATATTACATTGTATTCCTACTATGTTTTAAGAAATTACAATATATATTTCGGTTTTTTATTTTTACAGGGAATTGAGTTCGTTGTTTGTTTCGTATAGAATTAAAAACACTTCCTTTAGAATGACATGTATTTATTTAATTATGTATAATAAATGATTTGGTTTATAAATTGATTTAACAAAACAAAAAAATATAATTAAAAATAAACTTATTCTTAAGCTTTAACGGGTGAACGGGTGCTATTTAGTATGAATTGTATGAATCTGATCTGACCTGGTGGATCCAGAGTGACCTTGAATTGAGGACGGTCTCGATTCGGGACGGGTCTCTTAGGTTGTAGGTCTTTGGAACTTGGGTAAGCTGGGAAACGAATTCAAATAGGATAATTAATGGTTATTGAAATTTATAGGTTAAAGGTACAAATGTTTTCCTTAAAATTTTTAGGATGAAAAATACGAGCTGTGTCCTGGATGAACGATTAAATTCGACTGTCGTTTTGCAAATTTTTTTAGCGAATCCTGGAAGTATTTTTGGCGTCATTGACTCTTATTGGGTGAGGTAAATTATCTTAAACAAAAGGGAATCGTTTGCGAAATGAAATTTTGGAAAACTTATTTTAATTTATTTTAGAATTTTGGAAATAACTACGGAATCGGACTCAGAGTGCCTGAAATAGGGTAATTACAAAATTCTGTAAATTAACTATGTTGTTTGACAATTGTGTTTGACACTTGGGAATGGTGCAGATGTGAAATTGTAGAATTGGACAATTTTTGTAAGGAACTATTGAAATAGTGATGTTTCTTGAAGTTTGTGTTAAATATGATGTCCCTTATGCTTTGCTGATTACGAAATTACCTTATCTACATTGATTTTTTTTTATGGTATGATTGGAAGCATTATTCTTTCATGGCAAAATGTCATCTCTATTCTTAATGATTTTTTTTTATACATTTCATTACTGTTTTACCTAGATTCAGGGTGCTGTTCTTGTGCAATATACCTGGTGTCTCCAAAATGGTGTGTTTTTATTACTGGGGTTTTATAATTTAATTTTGATGTTCACAAGGTAGCTTTCGACGTCAGACATCCGCACGGTGGATTGAATTGTCATCCTAACACTCCAATCACGGAATACCTGCTGGTCTAATTGCTCCCTTGCTCACTAAGCCAACCATTACAATATATTGGTAAGTTCATTAGTATCTGTTTTAAAATTCGCACTATTTTCAGTAATATTTATATAAAACATTTCAAAATTACAGTATTTTCGAAAGCAAAAATATGATTTAATTCTAATGCATGATTAGCCAACGCACAACAACGCTTACCAGTACTAATTTCGCTTTTGTGTTGCCTAATGCTATGCTTGTTAATTGTTCATTTTTATTATTATTAAAATATTTTATGTGTGTGTAAGGACAGACCATATGACAGCATCAATAGTTTTCCTGTAGCCGCCTTTTATTTTTATAATCTTTGTCATCTTCAGGTCTAAATTTAACAAATTGAGATTCAAGCGGACCAGTAAAGTTTGCACCACAAAGTGGGGAAAAAAAAAACTCAAAACGATAGAAGCGATTTACCGTTTATTAACGGCTGTTGATCACCAGCTATATCGATTTGACCACCTTTCGTTTAAGCTATAACCACTATAGATATACATATGTAGGGGTCTTACCAAAAATCAAAATACCAAAATTTTATTCATCGGATACGATTGACCATCTCTTGATCATGTTTGGTAACATCTAACATTGTCAAAACTGTTGCAGGGTTGGCCATCATCCGACCAGCAATCACTACAGAAAAAAATCTAACATTTTGGTCTAACTGTCCACAATTTAATTTTCATCCGACCTTGAAATTACATATAACCAATCAACGATATAACGATAGTATCAAAAGTTAATCACACTTGTCACAGATTTTGGAAATGTTGCAACTTATTGTTTCATGTCTCTAGACCACAAAAGGTCATAGTTTGACCACCAAACTACAAAATCCAACTTTAAGTTACATCTAAGATTGTTACGTCTTTCAGAGACTTTGAGTAACAGTCAAACCCTGAAAATGCAGCTAATTTTACACAAATTTACCACCTCTAAAACCCTGTAAAAACGTAATGGGCGTTGGATACTCTGCTATATGTAACTTAAAGGTCAGATAAAAATTAACCCATAGTCGTGAAACTTCTAAGTCACAGACATTTTTTCTAATTCGTGTGTTTTTTTTTTAGTTTCCAAAACGATCATTCAGAGGTAAAACATGTTTCGTACGAGGTGCTTGCGATTCCTTTCTTCCTCCAGCAAAAGCATAAAATTACATCAGATTGTTTACATAAATTGTTTTAAATTACAGAAAAATAAATAAAGGAAGAATTATATGAATACGTGGGAGAGCTAGAAAATTCGAAGAACCGCGGTTATTATCCTCCCAAAAAACATATTTGTGGGAAAACGTCGCCAAACGCAATTATATAGCGTTTAGGAGTCTAGAATTTACCTTATGACATAATAATTATTTTAATTTGAGAGCGGAAATCACGTATTATGACCACCGCTAATTGTCTAAGCACATTGTGTCATTATTATGAGAAAAAAAGATAAAAAAAAAACTAATAGCCCCGGCTTTGTGTTGCTTTTGCAGACCGTGAATTATCGAAAATTGATGCTCTTGATATATCTAAAAAAAAAACTTAATTCGCAGCTCGATACGCTCCTAGAATTTAAAGTATTTTGTAGCTAAATATAAAAATATAAAACTTCAGGAATTATACCGATTTAATCCGCATACAATCAAAAGCGCGGTCCATATTGAAAACATAAAATGGGAATAACTTTACACAAGCGAAAGCAATTATAGAAAAGCCGAAGCATTAACGAAAGCCAATTAAAGACAAACCTTTGATTTATTAATTTGAAACGGGCACACCACCGTCAAATATTGGGTCCGGGGGATATAACATAAAGGCTTCAAATATTCGTTTTGCGGGGATCGCCTCCTATACGACATAACGAGGTTCTAACCTTTTCACCGGGAAAGAGAGAACTACGAAAACCATGTCGAACGAATTTATTTGATGTTTGGGACTTTGTTTCTGCGGACCTTTATCAAGTCAAATCCAGATATCGTGAGCAGAAGAGAGGGAATATTTAAACCCAACGAGGTAATTACATAATAAATTTATAATTTAATAAAGTTTGTTTTATTATTATTTTTCGTTCTACATAATATGTACATAATGGAATGAACGAATGAACAAACAATAATGTTCGTGTCGATCTGTCTAAACGATTAGGTAATCACATCGAGGGAAATAGATTTACTGGAGGTCGTTAAACTCGGAACGTCATTTACAGGCGATCTTAACAATGGTATTGTTTTTAATTGACATTACATTGCGTTCAGACGATTTCGTTTAGTGAATATTATTCGCCTTCGATGACCCAAGACGCTTAATCAACTGTAATGTACACCAATTAAAAATCTATACGTTGGGGAACACGAAGACAATCTGAAGATAATTTATTGCCTTAATCGCGTTTAATTATTGTAGTTGTTTGAAGTAATAGAGCACACGAAAAAGTAATTATTTATAGCTCTCCGTTTGACAGCTAGTGATAAATCTGACTGTAGGTGTGTATTTGTTTTAATTAAGAAGTTTGATGATGATATATGATGCTGCGTTACAGTGTGATTCGTTTTGAAGTCATACTTAATTTATGTGTAAAGTTTTGTTCATAGCTGAAATAGTTCTTGTCTAGACCTGATAACTTTTTTTAGCAACTGTCAAAATTTCAGACGTCTACTAAACTGTCAATAGTTGTGTGTTCTGTAGCAAGTCAGACGATTTCGCAAAAATGGATAAAATCTCATTTCGTATAGTGATAAAACACTTTTAGGTCAACGAAGTTGACACCACAAAGCGGTCAAAAATCGGCAAAAATGGGGATTGACCGTTTATTGACGACTATTTGTTTGGACCACATTTTGTTTAAGCCACAGCTGCTATGCCCATATTTTGGGGTATAATAGCGAAAATGCTAAAAGTAGCCAATATAAGTATTTTGCTTATCGGATACGATTGACCATCGTTTGACCATGTTTGACCACCTTCCAAATTTTCCAAATTTTCAACAAAAATTTTTCGATATTTTTTTACTACAAACACTAAAATTTTGTTGCAGGATAGGATTGATTAATGTTTGACCATGATTGACCACCAAGTAATTTTTTTGAAAACTTAACAACAGTCGAAAAAATAATGAAAAAATAAGTTCGTATCTCCAATGAAATGACATCAAACCCAGAAAATGTCACAACCTCTGACATTGCATTTTTCACAAATTTTGAGATGTGGTCAAACGCTGAAAATAATAGGACTTATTGTCTTGTGTCTCTAGACCATAGAAAATTGAAAATTATCGTTCGACCACCCTTTGGTTAAATTTTATCCGATCCTGAAGTTACATCGAAGAGAATTTTCAAAGTTCATTGCTCTTTTCCCACATATTGAAAGGTGGTTAAACGCTGAAAATGATGCGGCTTATTGTCTTGTGGCCTTTGACCACAAAAAATTGAAAATCATCGTTTGACATATAAAAATTTCAAAGCTTATGGCACTTTTCACTAACTTTGACAGGTGGTCAAAGAAACAGTGGTCAATCGAAATCGTAGATGGTCAATAGTGGTCAATTCTTTCTATCATTTTTGTTGATTTTTGACAATTTTGTGATGCCAACTTCGTTGACCTGGTCAGTTTAAAAACAGAGTCTTTCTGTACAGCAGGAGAAAATAAATTGTTTCCATGCATTCTTGTTTTATATTCATTAAGGCTCGACGCAAGAGTTCTAACCAATCAATAGAATGAACGTCTACGTTGGTCAACAAATCTGGGATTTGAAGGTTTCTAAAAATTAAATTACATATAAGAGTTTCAAAGTTTATTGCACTTTTCACGAACTTTGACTGGTGGTCAAACGCTGAAAATAATAGGACTTATCGTATAATGTCTAAACTACAGAAAATTGAAAATTATCATTTGACCACCCTCCGGTTAAATTTTATCCGTTGAAGCTTTTATAAATTTAACTGGAGGGTGGTCAAACGATAATTTTCAATTTTTTGTAAACTGGAGACACCATTTTCAGCGTTTGACTACCTCTCAAAGCTTGCGAAAAGTGCGAGGAACTTTGAAAAGTCTGTTGTCTGAGACTTCGAGATCGAATAAAACTTAACCGGTGGGTGGTCAAACTATGATTTGTGATTTGCTATGATTAAGTAGCCTGGAGCAAGAGACTTGTTTTCTTCATTTTTATCGACCATTGTTAAGTTTCAAAAAAATTATTTGATGGTCAATCATGGTCAAACGTTGGTCAATCCGATCCTGCAACAAAATTTTAGTGTTTAGTGGTCAATCGTATCCGATGAACATAATGTTTATATTAGCTAATTTTAGCATTTTCCCCATTACACCCCAAAATATGGGTATAGTGGCTATAGCCTAAACAAAATGTGGTCAATCGAAATCGCTGATGGTCAATAAATGGTCAATCCCTTCTAGCATTTTTATCGATTTTTGACCACTTTGTGGTGCCAACTTCGCGAACCTTGTTTGAACGTCTGCAAAATAATCATCTGTAGCAGCGACCTCGGAGCCTCAAGGTAGCTTCACTACACCAATATGCTTCATAACTAGAGACAAATCGAAATTTGTCCATCTGGACTCTATATAACCAATCTATGATGTCCTCTAACTATTGCATCTAACCATTTATCGTGTATGGTGTAATAATTTTTACTTCGAAAAATATTTCACTTGTTACATACTCTTAAAACATTTATCACTAAATACACATTTAAATCGAAGTTTATGCGTACAAAAAAAAATTCTGCGAAACGTACAACATACCCTGATAAGAATCCCCATTCAATTACAAACGTTGACTAAATAAATATGCTTACTGGATCATATAAACATATATTTACCCTAGCGCGTAATCAATACAATATTTTATTAAATTTTTTACGATAAAAGCAACGATACTAAGATTACACGCTCGATGAAATGTTATTATAAACGTGCAGCACATGTTACACAACAGCAATAACAACAACGGAACATTACTGAAATTAAAACAGTCTTTTGTATATTACACGAAAGCAACAATAACCAGCGTCCAATTTTCTTTTATTCCCGGAGATCTAAATGTTCATTCGTCCGGTAATAATTACAAGAAAACGAGTATTAATAACATAGCCGATGCGCATCATCTGCCTTTTTGAATTATAACTGAGCGCTTGCACACAATCAATCGAATCGGTTTTATATCTTCGCATGTTCATGTAAAATTTCCATAAAATAAGAGCTTGAGAGCTGAGCGGAGGGAACATGTTTTATAAAGCCCGAGCAACACACAAAGGTTATGTGCGCGAGTCACTACCATCTACTCCGTTGAAATAAAGCTATAAAATAGCACTCGATATCGCTTGCGCCATCTATACCCAACTCAAATAAATTCAATATCTTTATACACGCAAAGGAAGTTGGTATATATATAAGAGCACCATTCGTGTGTTTTAGTATGGCGTATGGCGAAACGAAGAGACTTGCTTTAACGCGAAACGGTTGGTATAACTTAAAAAAGAAAACGGTGTCTTCGGAATTGCACGGAAGATGTAATAAATGCGAGTTTATGCATTGCAATAAATAACGTTTTCTGGGTATATTTGCATGATGCAATATAATATTTCGGATCAGGATGATATTCGAGGAAGAACGGTTTAATTTTGTAATTTAATGAATTAAAGTTCACGACTACGCGTAAAACATCATTCAAAAAACTTGAAATTATTAGTCCAGAAAAATATGCGCTAGCTTACATTGAAACCTACGAGAAAGCGTTTTTATATTCGCGGAATGAGCGGGTTGTAGACGGGTGATTAGGCGCGTTGGGGGCGTGGCCTGTGCAGCGACTCATAATTAGTATAAATACGAAGTTTCATTGTTATTAGACAGTTAGTCTTTGAGCTATCGTCAACCAAGTAACATAATCAGGAGTGAAAAGTGAAATCTGGAAAAAATCGAATATCGTGCCGTTATAAAGTTCCTTACCAGGCAAGGAAAATCAGTGGCGACCATAATGAATGAGATGTCATTGGTTTACGGCGACTCTTGTCCAGGAAAAACCATGGTGTACAAGTGGCATAGTTTATTTAAACAAGGAAGGAAATCCCTTGAAGACGACCTGAGGCCGGGCAGGAGCATTGAGGTGACCACGCCAGCACTTATCCAAAAAGTTGAAAAAAATGTATTCGAAGATGCTCGACTAAAGAAGAAACAACTCGCAGAAATGGTTGGAGTATTCGATACAACAATTTTTAAAATCCTACACGATCATCTCGGCATGTCTAAGGTCAGCGCAAGATGGGTGCCGAGAATGCTCACGCCGCCGTGCGCGTAGAGTGTTCGAGTCGAATTTTTGGACCTCTGTAATGAAGACAAGGATGGTGTAACTTGTTACTTGGGTTCATCATTATGAACCTGAGTCCAAACAAGACTCCATGCAGTGGCATAAAAATGGCACAGCACCTCCCAAGAAATTTAAAGTGTCACAATCAGCTTGGAAACTCATGGCAACGGTATTTTGGGACTCGGAAGGAATATTGTTGATTGATTATAAAGATAAAGGTGTTTCTATAACTGGAGAATATTACGCTTCAATATTAGAGCGACTAAAAGAAGCCATTAAAGAGAAAAGACGGGGAAAATTGACGAAAGATGTGCTGCTTTTGCACGACAAAGCGCCTGTCCACAAGAGCCGCGTTGCGTTAGCTGCCCTGCATAAGGTGGGCTTCGAAATTGTGAATCACCCACCCTACAGCCCAGACCTGGCCCCGAATGATTATTACCTGTTTCCGAAAATGAAAAGAGCTGTGGGGTAAAAAATTTACTGCGGATGATGAAGTCAAGGAGGCAGTTTCGGCGTATAAATAAATTAATTGAAAGATGTGAAAAATGTATCCATCTTGCAGGTGAATATATTGAAAAAGAAAAAAAATTTGGTTTTTTTATTTCCACCCCTTATCCCCCATTCCGCGAATATAAAAACGCTCCCTCGTACTAGCTGGACAGCTTTAGGTCCTAAGGAAACAATGAGTTTAGGAAAATACTATTTAAGGACTGGTATTTCAAACAGAGGTTTCATCTTTCCACACCTTGCTTAACGAGAAAAAGACAAAGGAACAGATAATTTTTTAAAGAAATCAAAGCCCTCAAAATCTACAAAGTCTACAACTCTAAACATGTTTCGAATCCTCTCATACCTTCTATCTTTGCACCATTTTTAAGAGGCCTTCACCGCAAGGAAACAAATCTTGGTAGATAGAAGAGAATGAAGATCAAAATCTACCCTACGCTTAGTGGAAGCAATTTAAAAAACTAGTCAACGTCATTAACTCCAAATTCCTAGTATAATTGTCAAAATGATAGTTTTAGAAAAATGATATTAGAAATATACCGAAGCACTAGCTAAGAGAATAATCTTGGAGAAAGCACTATAATGTCTCAATATTGAGTTCAATATTGGAAATACTGCAATAGATCATTTGGCAAAAGAATATGTGATCTAGATTTACATATAACTTGTTAGTTTTATAAATTGTTATACAATGTGCTTGCCCACGCTAAGAACATATGAGAGATTTGCTCCATTCATTAGTTTAGAATGAAAAATCCACGTCCCTGGCATTTTCTAGTTTGGCTTTAATATAAACAGAACATCATGCCACTGCAAGCGTCCAACGTCCCGCCTAGGAATCTATACTCAGCAACGTCCCACTTTGTTTTGCTTTAATAAAAACTAAATCAGAACTATCATTTTCTGCTTGATAACTTTAGTAAGATCAAGCCATTAGCTAATTTTCGACGACACCGCCTACAGCATATCAAGTTTAAGTTACATCATATATTATCATCAGCAACGAAAAAATTTTCCAATGAAAGGATCAAACGCTGTTTCGGTTAGACCGTTAATAAATTAATCTCTTTAAAAAATTTTTGTTCTACTTAATCAAGTTTTTTTGGGAAATTTTAATTTTCAATTTTTAACTGTTTAACTACATATGACAGAGTAGATCAACAAACTAATCTTTAGTAAGATATTCAGTGATGGTATTCGAACGTTGAAAATTGTATAATTTTCTCGAACCTTTCTCATCTTCACCAGTTGACCATCCCAGCGGTTAATCTTCATCCGAAGTTAAAGTTACATCTTGTTGGAAATAAACATACTGCATATCAAAATTTTCTTTGTGGTTCTTGACGTACAATATTAATCATGACTGCTTCAGTAGAACCATTTTGAACAAAATGCGATCTGATGACGCACCAGGGTCGAAATCCATACCAAACATTTTTAGGAATTTCGGGAATGCATTAGTAGTTTATAGATGGCGTCGGATGGTTTTTCGCCACAAATCCGGACATTTAATTTTGATTAAAGTAATCGTCTATGTAAGTGGAAATCAGCTTTATTAGAGATGACGATTATGTGATAAAAATCAAAACTAAGCCGCTTAATTTCCATGTAGCTTGACAAAGGCAGAGTAAACGGATGATGGAACGACCGTCACAATGATTAACTGCTGACTTACTTGCATTAAACAGGACAGTAACATGTCTATTAACAGGACATGACTCTCTAAGAGGTCACCTGCACAAGATGGGGATCTATAAAGATAAATCCCAAAGTAGCCTCTCAATCAATCTCCTTTCAACAAACTGTTTTGGAGCAGTACATGTAACCAATTGGCTTCACTTCTTGCATCAATTGAATCTTGTAGACTCTAAGGTGAAAATCTTGGAATGCAAACTTCGATAAAGCATTGCTGGTGACACAGCTAATTGTTAAGAAGGAAGTTTTTGAATTCTATAACATACTTTCCCTAATGTTGGCTATATTAACGCTAACTAACGTGCCATGGAAAAAAACATAATTGGTGTAGGCTATGTAAATGTTTTTGATCATTGCTTTAGTCACTACCACATAATGACATTTATTATTTGATATTTTATTGTAACCAAAGTTTATAACCTCAAATTAAATGTCAAGGAATAAATGTCATTATGTGAAAGTGGCTAAAGTAACAATCCATTCACATAGTCTACTCTAATTATGACTTTTTTCGATGTGTCTATATAATAAGACGTTTTCGAAAATTGCACCGGTAGAAATTTACCGGTCATCAGTTGGTTTTATATTAGAATTATTCTTTTAACCGTAGTAAATTAGTTTAGAAAACGTTTATTCTCAACTTCATCTCAACATCACCAATTTGGAAAGAGGTTGAGAATAAATTAATTTACCACGATTAAGCGAATAAATTCGGCAAAGAATTAGCTAATTACCGATAAATATTTACCGGTACAATTTTCGAAAAACATCTACAAATGCTGTTACAAACGTGAATTTTGTTTTAAGAAAATGAAAAACAGAAACCCTACAAAAATGGTAGCATATTTTACAATACCAAACTTGAAAATTGATATTGTGATATATTGTTGTTTTGATGAAACATACAAAACATTTCGTCAAATAAAAAATTTACCAAAAACTGGACATCAAGTCATAAAGACACTACTTTGAATGTTTTACTTTCAATGCATGAAAATAGTGTCGGCAAAAGAGGACAAGTCTGCCCATAATATCCTCCATTCTGCAAAACTGAGGCAGTCTAATAACAAAACATTGATGTTCCTAAACATATTTTGATACACCAAAAACAAATTACTTTTAGTGACAATATAAAGATGGCACAAAACAATTGCTTATGGCAGTATCTTCTAGCAAGAACCTCTAAACGTAATCGTCCTAACGAATCATAAAGCTCATAGCTTACACATGATTTACTTGGTAATTCATGACTTGTGTTTTCTCAAATACCTACAATTATTTTTTATTTATTTTTTAATACAGGTAAAAGGCGAGTCAAACACTTATTATACTGTCTGTCAAAATTTTTTTGCCAATACATTTTATATGTCTACGCGTAGACTTTTATCCGTAGCTAAAAATTTACAACAGGGCAAAGAACACAAAGAGAATAGAGGTGATAACCAATTTGCCAATAAACAAAGTCCTTTTGAAAAACGAGACAGGATTAAATCATTCATAGGATAATTTAAAGGCCATGAAAGCCACTATGCCCGTAATAAGTCCCGACGCTTGTATTTGCCAGCCACTCTTAACATAAATAAGATGTGGAAAATATATAATCAAACACAAACCAAAACTTATAAAGTTATGCGTACTTTCATAAAATATTTTCGTGCCAATCGTGAAAGATGTAAAAACAGAATTAGACTTGCATCAAGCCAGGAAGCCAGATGTGCTAGTAGTCAAGATTTAAGTGTACACAAGTTAAGGGCTAAACAATTTCATCTACTAATGAAGGAGATTCCAGAAAATAGTGTCAGTTTTTGTTTTGATATGCAGTAAGTTCAAAACTTGCCAAAGCTTCCTATTCAAGAAGCTTTCTACTCACTGCAGATTGCATTTTATGCATTTTGCGTAATTGATGTTAAAGGTAAACAACCTGTTTTCTATACTTGGAATGAAGTACAAAGTGGACGTGGATCAAATGAGGTTGGATCTGCTTTAATGCACTTCTTATCTAGCTGTAATTTTGATGGAAACGATGTTTTGGCTCTTCAAACTTGCTCCACATTCAATCGAAGAAATTGAATAAATTTTTCCCGTGAGGGGTCATTCTTATCTTCCTGCCGATCAGGTTTTCGGTAGACACGAAAAAGTCTTTCCTGTGGATTATGTAAAATTGTACTGTCAATTTGGTACTGTCAGAGAAATGAACAAAGATTGGGAGGTTTATAACCTCAAGTCTTTGTTAGAAGTATTTAACAAGATAGACGGAATTAGCGAACAAAAACGAATTTTTATCAAAAAAGATATGCGCCAAGGAAAAAAATCAAGTAACTTTAAAGTCTGAAATTCACTACAGAAACAATGATCCATCGAAAAATTTTCAAAGTTTGCTAAAAAGAGGTATGAAGGCGGAGAATGCAAAACTTAATAAAGATTTAACCTTGAAGATCGTTTCGCTTGGTATTTTGAAGTTTTAAGGGCTCATGTTATAACAACTGATCCAACCACTGTGATGAAGTTGATTCAGAATGTACCCTGTCTACAGGAAGACGTTGAAGTGAAGTTGTAGTGATTCCATTTGTTTTGAAAATAATTTTAAAATATATTTATCTAACTATCCCTATGTTTCTTTACATTTACAAGTGTTCTTCAAATACCATGTTAAGGACAACATGTTTCTTATAAAATTAAAATTTCAGTCAAATAGAATAAAATATTTAACGATATAAAGCAGATGACATCTGTATCTTTATTGATATCCAATGTAAACATGTGTACGTTTTCACAATATCATTTTATCATATATTTATTTAAAGCACATGCTACAGTTATATGACGAAACGTTTACAAATAATATATCTTAGATTTTGGTTCCGAACTTCTGTAATACTTCTATTATAAACAGTCTGAACCAACATCATGTATACGCAAAATTGTATTTATAGGCCAAATCTTCTTTTAGCAGAATATGCATCACAAACAGAATTCTACGAGTATAAAAAAAGAAAACACAAAACGCTACGTTTACACGCCTGGTAACTTCGAATTGTGTTTCGTATTTGCAAGGCAAAGATCGCGATTATTCACGAAAGATTTTCATGTAAGAATCGTAACAAAAGCTATTAATCAAAGTGAAATAACCGCAAAAAGAAATACGAATGAGACCAGAAGGACTGCGACGACGTTTTACGCTAAAAATGTTGAGAAAATAAGAAAATATTGGCGGAAATACGGGGATAAAGAAACCCGCAGAAAAGAGAGGAAAAAAAGAGAATGACCTCTTAAGTAAGTTATCACGTGAATATGGCTGAAGGATATTTGATATGCGACCATGATAGTGACGGTAATTTATGGGAATGTATCCTGACACGCATTGTAATGGAAATTATGCAAAAATTTATATATGCAATTGAACTATTGTGTTTCGGGAGGACTATTGGCATAACCCGTTCAACACAGGAAACGAATATATTTCGTTACTTAATTTGAAACCTAATTTTCCTATTATGTTGCTGTTTCACTAACAAAAGAAACATTTGGCAATATATTACGTACACCTTAAACTGAAATAGTCGAAAAACGAACATTGTTCATTGTTTTCCCCAAAATTATTACGTGACAAAATGTTGGCCCCCTTTATAACATGAATTTTATTCCCCGATAATAAAACCTAGTTTTATGAATTTCAGAGCTAGTGTTAGCCAACATTTTAAAGCGAATGGATAAACTATTTACAGAAAATGCTCCGGCAAAGAAAATTAATAGGGACAATTATGTGCTATGAAATTTTCAACGATTACTTAAATCAAAACACTATAAACTCGAAATGTATTTGTTAAAAAAATCTTATAACGTTATAAACCTCAGAAAATTTCAATATTTAATCGCTGTTTTATTCGAAACATATATCTTCTAAGAACGGATAAATATTTACACAGTTTAAAACGTATGGGGGCCTTCACTTACATACCACGCCAGCCTCTCTGATCCATCGGCCATTTTAACAAAAAGCTCCGACGAGTTCAAACACTATATACGATATTTACATAAACCAGCATTTGTTTGCAGTGGATCTGAGTCGATTTAAATTTTCGTTTTTTTTTTTTTTCGTTGGTCGGTCACCGAATCGACTTTTATATTATTTATGTTCACAGATGCTATGACAATATTGGTTTATGTGTTCCTTTTAAAATAGGTCCTAGTGGAGAATAGTTTCGTTCGAATGTATGTAGATAATATATAAACAATGGCAGCGTAAAATGTCAATGTGGCGGGGTAAAATAGGCACCTTTAAAAGCTTTTTCATTAAGTGTGTTAAAATTTTTAAATATCTGTGTGCATTGTTACTATGGTTGGGTTCCATTAACTCATAAGCATTCCACATTTATTTGCTTTTATCGAAAGGAGCATTAAATAAATATATTTGAATTTCTTCATTTCTATTAAGCCCCTCTAACCTCGCCCCACCCCCTTTCCTCGTTTAATGGCAACATATATATTAGAAATTTTTATTTTTTTCGTTGGTCTTCCATTTGTCCCATCTCTGGATAATCATAAAACCCATGCTGAAATTGCAACGAGCAATTGATCAAAATAAAATTGCGTGAGAGTGGATGTTAATTCAAGGCTATTTTGGTCAATCATTTGCACAGAAGAAAGTGCCTCTGTTAACCAAAACTAGCCTTCAAACACTTCTGTTGTATTATCCAGACATGAAAATCTAAACTCAAAATTATTACTACACTTCGGAGCAGCTACGTCAGGAACTAGAACCTTATCCAATACTAAAACAAGCAAAAAGATTATTACAGGTTGTAGGTTATAGGTAAAGTCATTTTTCAAAAATAGCTTAACCTAGTATAGAAGGTCTGGCTTGATTTGTAGCTTGAAACCTTCTTGATATTCCTTTCACTTCTTCTGGACAATATTTAGGCTTTTCCCTAAGAATTTCTTAAGAGTTGGAGTCAGTATTTTTCCATACTTTTCATCAATTCCTCAACAGTTTGATCTGTCCTTTTCCATCTTTATAGCTGGATTTCTTTCGTTTTTTCTATGTTGCTAATTAATCACAAATCAAGAAGCTCGATATTCTCCAAACGACTAAAACCCCGCCAATAAGACCTTGGAGAGGGTCGCTCGGTCTGATGACCCATCCATTCAGCATCTTAGGGAGCTAGATCGCGACAAACTACCACCTCTTGTTGCGACACATCGCAATCTGAAGACCAAGGAAAAGGGAGGGGGTGGTGGCTTTTGAAAGAGAGAATTTTCAAAGTTTTGAACTTTACAATTCAAAATTTTTTGAATAAAAGTCGTTTTTTTTTAATCTTGCCAATTAGTCACAAATCAAGAAGCTCGATATTCTCCAAAATATGTTGCGCATAATCGCGGTGGCACCCCGTTTTGTGATCAACACCCAGATTCAGAAAGATCCAAAAAAGAGCCAAAAAGAGCTTGAAGAGAGTCGCTCGGTCGGAGCAACCATTCGTTCGGCATTTTGGGGAGTTTGATCCCGACAGACCACCACCTCTTGTCCGGACACTCAAGTCCAGAGAAGGGGGAGGGGGCGGTGGCTTTTTTTGTTGGATTAAACTTTGGAATTCAATTTTTTTTAATAAAAGTAGTTTTTTTAATCTTGACAATTAGTCACAAATCAGGAAACTCAATATTCTCCAGAACATGCTCTGGATAATCGTGACGGTACCCTGTTTTGTGACCAACACCTAGATGCGCGAGTGTCTCGATCGGAGGACCCATTTATTCAGCATCTTGGGGAGCTAGATCCCAACAGACTACCATCTACTGTAGAGACACGTCGCAAGCTGAAGCCCGAGGTGGGGGAGGAAAGGCTGGCTTTTGGAAGAGAATTTTCAAAATTTTGATTTTTTTTTGCCGGAATTTAAAAATTTTTTTTTGAGTAAAAGTCGTTCTTTTTTTTTAATCTTGCCAATTAGTCAGAAATCAAGAAGTTAGATATTCTCCAGAACATGCTGCGCATCTGGTATCCCGTTTTGTGACTATCCCCCAGATTTATATAGATCCAAAAACAAAGCCAATAAAACCTTGGAGAAAGTCCCTGGGTCGGAGGACCCATTCGTTCAGAATCTTGGGAAGCTAGATCTTAACAGACCACCACCTCCTATCGCGATCTGAAGCCCAGAGAGAGCGAGAGGAGAGGGTGGCTTTTGGAAGAAAACGAATTTCTAAAATTTTGAATTTTTTTTCCGGACTAAACTCACTCCGTTTTGTGACAAGCACTAAGATTCACAGAGATCCAAAAAAACTTCGGAGAGTCCCATCCCCATTTGTTCAGCATCTTGGGAAGCTAGATCCCGACAGACCACCACCTCCTGTCGCGACATGTCGCAACCTGAAACCCAAGGAGGAGGGAAGGGGCGGTGGCTTTTCGAAAAGAGAGAATTTTCAAAAATCTTTTTTGCTAGACTAAACTTTAGAATTCAACAATTTTTGAATTGTATTTTGGAATACCTTGAGAGTTGATCGATCGAAGAAAACATCCGTTCAGCATCTTGAGGAGCTACATCCCGACAGATGACCACCTCTATTTGCGACATATTACATCATTCCTGATGCCGAGGGGGGAGGGGGTGGGCGGATTTTGAAAGAGAGAGAATTTTCAAAGTTTATCATTTTTTGCCGAACTAAATTTTAGAATTAAACAGTAATGCTCAAGAGGACATTATTACGAAGCTAACTAACATTGAAAGATTATGTTATATCACGTTGCAGTTATCGTGGATCCGATAATCACAAGTTCATCGAAAATATATTCAATTTCTTAGAGAAGAATTTACATATTTTAACGTTTATAGCGATGAATTCATTGTATGTACTGTACTGCATTCTTTGTATACAACCACCTATATGTTAGACATCTTACACATATTTACTTTATACACTATTATCGTTAACGTACTAACCGTTAAATAAACAAATAGTACTCGGCGCTAAGTATTTTCAGAAACTAGAATTTCTAGCGTGAGCCAAGTTTGTGTTTGTTTTGGTTCCGTCTGCCAAATATTTTTAAATTTGACATCCACTAACCACGTCCAAACTAAACACTTTACCGTATTAATTTATACTTACTAATACCTGGATGTACGAGTCCCACAACGATGAATCTTTAAGGATTATCTAATTTTGTTTTTTTCTTTACGATACGGGAATGATTTAATACGTTTTTAAATTTTAATAGATTGCCTTCTAAATATATTTTCCACATATATATGAAAGAAATTATTTAAAATGCACTAATTTCGGTTTTTCTCTCGCTCATAATTCATTGTTTCCTTGACAGCTGCATCAATTTTGATTAATTTCTCCTGTTCCTTGTAAGGTGATTCCAACCCAACTCTCGTGCATTCTTTTTTTCCTTTCTCTTATTAGATTATTATAAAGTAATTGCTGTGTTATATCCGAAGCCCTATACGATCTCTACTACATTATTTACTAGAATCGAAATATCAACCGGATTTCTAATTTAAATTTAATGATTAGAATTAGGTTTAAAAGTCCTTAAACATTGAAATGATTCGTATATCTCGGTACAGACTCTCTGAGCCGGGGCAAGTTTTATTTACAATTTAAATTGACTAATAATCTCGTAGCGTACCGGTGAGGTTTCTTCTTCTCCTTGTCTCTCTTCTTTTAAAAAGAAAAAAAAAAAACGTCTTCTGATTTCTTTTTACTGCACTACGAATACTACTACCTGGACTTGGGCAGGCAGAAATCGCTTTGGGCGAAACGATTAGGACCCAGCGATTAACTCAATTTCGAACGAACTTGAGCAAGAGCAAGTGGAATCGGGGGAAACGAGAAATAAAAAAAGGAAATGGTTCACGATGGAATACGGCGAAACCAATTTTGTATTAGCCAACACACAGAAAGGTCATATTGGGAATATAAAAGAGAAATCATTCGTTTCGTTTCCATTTTAGTGTAGTTTCGTGTATGTATGTATTATTTCATTATATTCTTATTCGGCGTTTCTTTTTTTAAATTCCTTTGCATGTGAAGTAAAATTGAAAATTTAAAAAAATTCGATAATAATACTCGTTCGTAATTGAATTGCGGTTTTATATTATATTGTCGGATATTTTGTGTGAGGGCGTTTAGAAAAGTATGAAATGAATATAATATAAATTAAAATGTTTCCGCCATTTTTTTTTCATTTAATGTTGAAACTCTTTCAGGTCTAACACTATCTTTGAGCTTCTTTAGAATCCATATGTGTACCAGTACGATTGAGCTCAATTCTTTACGGTTTAGTAATACCATCTTAAACGTTTTCATTTTGGTTTAAGCTTCCATGTTGTCCCAGACAGTCTTTAGCATGCCCAGAAACCTATTCCACCCACTGTTCACCTCTTTGTACTTTGACCTCGGTTTTTGTAGGTAAACGGCGCGAAAGCCTGCGATTATTTCCTTATCTGATAGCAAATTTTCTCAGCTTTCAAAATATATATAGGTTGCATTTAGAAATGTTTCTCCTTCTAACCGAAAATTTGAAAAAAACCCAAACGGTGCAAGATTTCGAGGCCCCACACAGGTGCTATTTCTATATTTTTTAGCCAAACAAAGCCCTTTAACTCAAATTTGACACTTTTATCCTATTCAGCGTAATCAATTACATATAAATCCAAAATTTGAACGAAATCGAACGCCCTCCGAAAATTAAAAATCCACATTTTTTTCCATACTACCCCCCCCCCTCCCCCCCCATGGGATTTTGAAGAAAATCTCAACCTCAACGATTTCCCTGAAATTTTGAATATATATGTAATTGATCATGCTGAATACGAAAAAAGTGTCAGATTTTGACTAAAGGGCTTTATTTGGTCAAAAATATATAAAAATAGCACCTAGGACGAATCCTCCAATTCTGCATAGGAGCACTTTGACCTTGGTTTTTCTAGGTAAACGGCACGAAACCTCGAGACTATTTCTCTATTGGATAGCAAATTTCCTCAGCTTTCAGAATGTATATACATTGCATTTACGGAAGTGATTATTACACCTCGAAAAATGAGAAAAACTGAGGCTTCTCAAAGGCTGCAACGCTCCAAGGTTTTGTCATCGAGTTTTGCATCGTTTTGGTTTTTAAATTTTTCGGTTAGAAGGAGAAACATTTCTAAATACAATGCGTTTGTGTATTAATCAAAATGGAGGATACAATTGATTCTGTTCTTTGTTGAAACGCAAAACGAAAATTAATTTATTTCGTTTTGTGTTTTGTTTTAGTTGTTAGTGATTTAAGTTTGTTTGTGAAACAACTTTTTAAACATGCCAGTGAATATTGACACTACCAGTCCCAAGCCTGATAAAATGTAAGGAGAAAAGTGGTTTTGCAATGCCTTCTTGACGCTGAAACATAGCGATTTTTCGGACTTTAATAATTATTTTTTGATAATTAATATGGGTCATTCCATTTGAAAAAGAAAAAAGTTTTTCAACTTTTAAGATTGTTAAATGTAGACCTCAGTATTTCCGACTACGAATAACCTACACATTTTGTTCAACAATGAAAAGATAGAGTAATTCATGCCAAACGAAACCGCAGGTTTTGATGCTATTTGGGCTCATTGAGAGAACTGAAATCATGATTTTTTTTTCAAAAACATCTGAATATCTCGAAAACGGTTAATTTTAAGCACCATATGTAGTTAATAAATTCTACCTAAAATTAACCGAGGAATCCAAAAATATAATAATATACAGGGTGTTCTATTTAAAATAACAAAGTTGTGTAGCGCCCCCGGGAAATGGAACACCCTGTGAAACTAAAAATATTCCCCTTATTTGGCCCACATGATTCTAGACAACTTTTATTAAAAACATTTTTTTGTTAAAATTACAGCTACAGAGTTATAGAAGAATTCCTCTTAGTTGGAACACCCTGTATATTGGGAGAGCTGAGAAAATTTTCTATGAGGGGTTGGCTTCATTTCGAATTGTCCTGGGTCAGTATACACCTTGTACAAAGTTTAGCGAAGATTCCGCAGACTGTTTGGGATAATACTATTCTCTAGTCTTCAAACAAATGCACACAAATGTACATTTTCGGCAGCACCCCATACTTTACTAAAAGCGAATTATAAAATGATAGCTTCTATATCGAACTGAAGGCTCGCTCTAATTCCGCACAGGCACTATCATTAAATGTCCCCAAAGTCTACACCTACCACTATGAGTAGTTGGTGAAACTATTGCCAGAAACTAAATTTTGTTGGCCTTTCTCTCCTTCTTTAGAAGGAACAAACATAGAATATAGAATAATTTTTAAAAGTTGGATTTCAAAGAAAGGTTAAAACTCTGCAATGATGTGCAACAAACCTAGAAGAAGCTAGAACAAGGCTTAAAAATTCAATTTAAACGAAAAGGTGCCATCAAAATTTGATTTCATGACTGAAAGTTTTTTATAGGAACTCTGAAACGTTCGATAAAAAAAGGAGTCGACAAAATACGTATGTCTGAATTTTCTGAACAGTAACCATGCAAATAAGTTCCAATTTCTAGGCAGTTAAAGAGCTGTGTGGATTATTTCTTTCCAATCATCGTCGATTTCTCAAACTATGAGTTTGGGGTTCTATTTCAAAATGCTACAGAATATATTGCCATGCGATCGAAGTTGTTCAAGCTATTGTGGCTAATTAGAAAATTTTAATAAAATAATTTAAAACTATAATCCAAAATAGGAATTTCCTCGTTAAAACTTAGACTGCAACATCCATTCAAGTAATTGAAATTAAGCAATTAGAGAAAATGGCTATTAACGAGAAATGAGCAAATAGGAAGATTAAACAATTTTACAATTAAAGCAGCAATTAAGTTCTTACGAGCCATCGCGAGGAAAAAAAAAAGGTGGAAAAAATAGCCCAATAATATTTATACAAGAAAATTATCTTTATAAATGGAATTAGCCTCATACACATGATCTATTAGGGTAATTTCCTTTTTGGAATTTCTGTACGCGCACGGTACATTTAATAAGATTTTAATTTGTTCCGCACAAAAGGCACGAACAACAAACATTCATCATAATTTCTCTTCTTCATCATCGTCATCATCTTCGCCCGTCTCTCTTCCGTACTACATCGTCGGAGCGAGATGGACGCGTAAAGCAATTATTGCTGCACCTCCAAGTGAAGACGTTTACGTTTAATGTGGCAGCTAATCTCTCTTCCCTTCCATATCGCCGAATCTAGTTTCGTAACGCACCGGTCATCATCAAATTATTAAAAATAACATCGCCTAATGAGGATATAATCGTTTCCTGGCAAAACCGCGGAGCAAGAAGGATGCGCAATTAACGCCAACGTCAAATCACCAAAGTGGATACTACATATATCGTCAAAAATACAATTGTATACTTTATATATATTAAATTGTTACATAATTGGTTCCCGTTCTTTGTTAATTTAGCTTTAACTAGAATCTGGTTCCATATTATAGTTGTACAAACTTTTACTTGATGCACAAATCAGCAGTATAAATTCAAGTTGTACAATCTATGGAAGAACCTTAAAGACAACATTTTCTTGAGGCAGAAAAATATCACGCAACACTCAAAGTAGTGGAATTTTTTCCGCTGGAAGCATCACCCCACAGGAAGCCATTACTCATTTTGTTACAAAATGAATTGGAGAATATAAATGCAGACAAGATGGAGGTCCTATACCTCAAAAGTTAAATGATTGCACGTCTTGAACCTTGCAATTCCAACTGTAGTTTTAGAAACATTGGTTGCAAGCCTAATCCTGTCCTTTCAGAAAATGAAAATGAAGAAGAGGTTGGTAACTACAAAAGTTGAAGGAGATTATTTTCACCCAAAAGAGTGGTGAACATGGCTAACAAATCATCCAAATTCGACGACGACCATTTTAAATATGTATTACTAAAATTTCTGGAATGGGGTACCACCTACAGATTATCTTAGGCTGCCATGGTAGGGCCATTTACCCGAATTATTGGAAATCGAAGTACTTAGCGAAGAAAAACTTTATATCTCGAGAAAACCTTAATCCAATATCGTTTATTTTAGAAATAACAAGACACCACTAGGAAAAGAAACTATAAAGAAAGGGGAAAAAGAGTTTCAAAAATGAAAGCAAACGCAAGCAGGAATGATAAATAAGAAAATAAAGGGAAAAATTTGACGAATGGATCTATAGATCTATTACTTGTCCGCCCATTAAAAAGTAGACAAATGTACATAAAAATTGCTGAAGCTCTTTCAGGTCTAACTCTATCTTTGAGCTCCAACTCCCACCTCTTTATCTCTTTAGAATCCATATGTGTACCAGTACACTAGAACTCTGGCCAGACAGTCTTAACCAAAAATTAAGCAACTTTTTTATTGACAAGGATTACATAAATCTTCAAGACATTCAAGACAGATTTATTGTTTAGGAGATGATCCAAATTAAACTTCCACATTTAAATTGCGCGCCATTTGCTTTATTAGAAGGCCATTTTCCAAATAAAATATCTGACATTAAATGCATAGAAAATACAACAACTAACACAAGAACGTGAAGAAATGGACAACTAGAAATGCCGTTTATTTGAGAATTAGAAGTGGAGGAAAGTAATTTTGCAACAACTGAAGTGGGTACTATTTCTTGCATAGCAAGGATCCACATCTTACCCAAAAGAAACCAGTATACATTTCTAAACGTGAACTGTCTGGTGTATATTATGGCTTAGAAGAATCATCGACCAAGAATTTTTGGGACCTGTTAGATTCTATAACATCTGAAGGAAAGATTTTGCGATAACAAATCTCCTAAGCTTCTGGGCTTAAAGGAGGTGATGGGCTAATACAATTTTTCACGTACAAGTACAAACTGCGTCCTTACAGTTTGTACTTTATGTTGGTAGGAATAAAATTCTTCAATTTGATTCGAAAAGGTGATGCCTTTATATAAAAATATAATTTCGAAAATTAGATCGAGATTAAAAAAAGCATACTAAACTAAACCACCCTATCCTCAAGCAAACTATTGCAGACGTAAACATTGATGAGCACTGTGCTGAAGTCAATGGTTCCCTAAATAGATAACCTCAAAAATTCAGAAAGAAAGTAATGCAGCAGCAGAAGAAACTACCCGTCCATTATATACATAGTTCACGTCGATTTGGACATGAAAAAAATTTCTGCGAAATATATCCTCAAATGCCTGTGCAGAAGAATACAAGCATCACGTTCGATCTGTGCTCGTTTCGAAAACGATGTAGACTTCTTAAGCCGTATTGTTACTATAGATGAAACTTGGGTACATTTCTACGACCCAAAAGCTAGACAATAATCGATAGAATGGAGACACTCCAATTTTCCAAGACTTAAGAACTGTCGTGTTCAAAAATCTGCTGGAAGAATCATCGGCCACATTTCACACAGCACGCGAAACAGTCACTTTACCACCACCACCCCCTCCCCCTCACCGTTAGATTTTATAACATATAAAGGAAAGATTTTGCGATAATAAACCTCCTAAGCTTGTGAGCTTAAAGGAGGTGGTGGGTTGATACAATTTTTCACTTCTAAGGACGCAGTTTGTACTTTATATTGGTAGGAATAAAATTCTTCAATTTGGTTCGAAAGGGTGATCTCATGCTTGCCGCATAGTGATGCCGCCAATTCTAGAATACATTCAATTGTATACACCAATTACTTTTGAAGATATGAAGAAACTAAAAAAAAGCATATTAAACTAGACCGCCCTATGTACAGAGATATTAGGACATGAATATTAATGCAAGTGCATGTTTAAAGCTGAACATTTCCCTAGAGATATGGAAGATCAAGGATTTCCAAAATAACCTCAACCAAACTATTGCAGACGTAAATATTGATGAGCATTGTGCTGAAGTGAATGGTTTCCTAAATAGATTACCTCAAAAGCTCAGAAAACATGAACTAGTATATGATATGAAGAAGAAACTACGCGTCCATCATACATATAGTTCAGGTCGATTTTGATATGAGAAAAATTTCTGCAAAATGAATCCCCAATTAGCTGAGTGTTAACCAGAAGCGTACAAAGTAGAAAGCATCACGTTCGATCTGTGCTTGATTTGAAAACGATGCAGACTTCTTAAGCCGTATTGTTACTATGGATGACGACCCAGAAGCTAGACAATAATCGATGGAAAGTGTTGTGTTCAAAAATCTGCTAGAAAAATTCATGCTTCCGTTTTCTTGGAATTGCCATAGAGTAATCATGATTTATTTTCTGGATAAGGATGGAACAATAACTAAAAAATTGTCGAAATATGTTTTGTTTTTGCAGGACAATGCACCTGCATACAAATCGCATGTGCAGAAATATAAAAGAAAGTATTTAGAACTATTGTGCTTCAGACAATAAACATTTAATATTGGAGGATATGATAGGAATTATTTTTAATCGCAACAGAGATAAAAGTGCGTTCGCTTGAACCTGGCGGAAGTATACTGTTGTAGTAGTAAATAAAACCTTATCGCAGGATACTTACTAATTTCCGTAAATTCAAACACATTACTTTTATTCCAAGAGCATTCCTTAAACAAATTATATCTTATCTAAATATTTGAGAGACAGCGCACCGTGTAATGTTGGAAAATACAGCCTCAACTGTTTAGATTCATACGCGAAGTTGTTAAAATGTCCACGTTTCAAGAAAATTATGACCACAACGCTAAAGATAAAAAAATCTTGATTATTACCAGCTCCTATCAATGCGAAAATCGGAACGCAATAGCCTCATATTTCTTGGAATAACAAGACAACCTATTAATCTTAAAAAATTACAAATTTGTAATTTTGCAACTTGCCTAGAAATTCCTCCATTTATCAACATTAAAAACCACCTGTCAGGGATCTATTAAAAATGTGCTTTTGTTCTGTGTATTTCTTCCCAATAGAACTATTTTGAAAATTGGACTTGAACAACAAATGACAAATGAGAATTCTTCATGTATATATATATATAAAACAACTTGAAGAAAAAGAGTCCCAACTAACGCAAATTTATTCGGATAGTAACAAGGAAGAACGGGTTAAAAATAAATGTGTTTTCGGAAAGGGTTTATTTCATTTTTAATAACGCACAGCACATAGAGCATAGAGCTTTCTTGTATAACAGTTCCGTGATATATTTTCATCTGACAGAATGGCGATTTATCATCTGAGCAGGGAATAAAACAAATAGAATCCCGTTCTTGAAGAGTTGGGCGATGTAATTTATGTTGAGCCATTTATTTTGGAGGCCAGCGAAAAAAGCAAAAATAATAAGGTTTGATTATTTCTGAGCCGCGGAGATAAGATTTGAAGTTAATAGGAATTCGTGGATTAAATCCGAAGGTCTCTTAGAAATAAATCAGGAAAAATTTATTATTTTGACAAATTAATCTAACAAAAAGAGTTTGGGGTATCCATTTTCTACTCCACTCGGTACATATCCCCCACGTCAAACAAGGAACAAATATGGCTTCAACTTACCCTTTCTAAACAAGTGGCCCTGCATTGTGCCACTCTTAAGGGACTTCCTACATCCTGTTCGCCACCAATAAAAATCGCCATCGAGGACGACATCGTAGCGAAGCAGATCACAGATCGCCAAAATAGCGACATCTTTCCTTCTTCCTTGTGGTTTCCTCTTCGAAATAACCAAAACGAAGAAACGATAAAATAAAAACGTTCCAAAATTGATTTCCTTTTTTTTTAATCTCTCAGATCAAAATAGGGGGAAAAAAAAGGAAAAACTAAAATGGTTAAACTATAACTGAAGAACTAACTGCGTTGGTTTTAAAAAAGAACGGGACACAAAACAGTAATACGCACACAAAATAAATAGAAACGCACTTTATTAGAACTTCCTCTTATTCGATCGGAAAACAATACCCAAATATCACAAAATTTTTACTCAAAACTGCGCACAAATCCGATTTTAACACGTTCGTTAAACGGGGTAAAAATCAAAAAAGGAACACAAAAAAATTAAAATAAAAGGTTTCAATACGAAAGCTCCTGATCGCACATCGATTAGGCGCCGTTGATGATGATTCTCCAATATTCGATTCGGATATACATCCGAAGACTTTTCCCGTAAGAATATAACTCGCAGTTACCGTTTTCTGTACTACATCGAAGCGAAGCCGCTTTTATATATGCACTCGACACGACGTTTCGATATATACTGGCGAAGATTCGTTTAGTTCTCCGCCGTCTGTGTTCGTATATCCTCTTCCCTGCGCCAAACAACGAACAGGCTTCGAGTTGGAATCGGGTACAGCTTCGGGTGGCTACGCTTAGCGAACTTCCAGAGGGGTGGTTGTAAGGGTTACACTCGGGTTACACATTACAATACCTCCCTCCCATTTGCTCTGCCAGTAGCTGCGACATTCGCAGAACCGAACAAGAACGGATGTTCATGGTGGACTGGACACCTCAGGAAACGCCTATGCATTATTTTTCTCTCGCACATACTATTACATAACGTAGGACACAACCGGGATAGGGTGTTTCGTTTTTTGTTCGAAAAAGCTTTTCTAGATTTTTTTTACTTTTTCTTGCCATTAAACAGGGATGACGAATAAAAATGTTGTTTTATCAACAAGAATAATATAAACAAAATGAGTTATTCCAGAAAAGAGATAACATAATAATCATAATAATAATAATTTATTATCATATCATTCAGTTTGTTTTCCGACTTTTACAAATTTATTTCACATTTTGGAAGGGGCTCCAAGACTATTTCCAAATTATCTAGTGAATCAAATATTTTTGGTTGAAACAGAAGAGATTTTTAGCGAATAATTTCAAACCATGGCCAAACTTAATTATGGTATGAATTCTAAAAGCGAACGCATATTAACTTTTGACTTAGCAGTGACCAATGGAAGGAAAATATTGACCACTATGAGCAGAAAATTGAACTGTCGAAACCCGTTAAGCAACAATTTGTCAATAATATTGAAGAAATCCATAAAAAAGTACCACTTTGTACAATATTGAGGACACGGCACTTATGACCGTGCAAGGTTCAAGACTTTTGTTGTAAATTATTTTGCTCTTCTGATATAGCTCTAGTAAAAATAGATACAGTGATTGGATCCACTCTTCAATTAATTTAAAACGTCATGAAATATCTACTTTCCATTTAAAATTCTATTCAAATTGGTTTGATTTGCGCCGCCGTTTAAAATTAAATTTGACAATTGACTCGGAACAGCAAAAATTATTTAATTTAGAAAAAAATCGATAGGATGCGATTATTGAAAGACTGATTTCAATTGTTCAGCACTTGGCAAGACAATGTTTAACAGTTCGGGGTGATTCTAGCAAGTTATATGAATACAATAATGGTAATTTTCTGAAAGTAGTGAAAGTGATTGATCAATTTGATCCGGTAATGAAAGAACACTGTCAAAAAATATCTTGTACTGAAAACACACATGCCTCATTACATTAGTCCTGATTTTCAAAACGAAATTATTAATTTCCTATAGGTGATGAACTTGAGAATAGTAAATATTATTCAATTGTTATGGATAGTACTCCTGATCGTCAGTCATACAGAGCAGTTAACTTTTAGTGTAAGATTCCTTGATTGCTCAAATGGTATGGCAAATATAAGAGAAAGATTTTTAGGATTTTTCCCTTTAGCAATGACAACAGGTGAAGGAATTTTGGAGTATTTAACTGATACTATCTTACCTAAATATAATTTAAATATTGAGAATATGCGTGGCAAGAATACGACAATATGTTCGTTCTTTGCGCTGTATGCTACTCATACTTTAAATTTAGTAATAAACGATGCTACAAAATCAGTCAATGAAGGTTTAACGTTCTTTAGTATAGTCCAAGTATTTATATATATTTCTTTTCTTCATCTGTATAGATCGAATATACTAAAATAAAATGTCAGTTCTTTTAATATTCAACCTGTATCAGAACCTCGCTGGAAAAGTAGAATAAAAGCTATCAGGCCTCACTTTTTCCAATTACCCGAAGTTTTTTATGTCTAATGTTTATCTAAGTCTAATAGAATTATCTACAGATCAGTCCAGAGATAGTAATACAAGACTGCTGATTCTTTGGCTACAAAAATTAAATCTTTCAAATTGATTTGTTCCTTAACAATATGGCAACGTCTTTTAGAAGAGATAATAGATGTCAGTAAACTCATTCAGCTTGCTTTACAAAATTTGATACAATTTGTTTCCACTCAGGAGAACAGATGAAAATTTTGATATTTTAATGGAAAAGGCAAAAACTATTAGTAATGAAATTGATGAGGACATCGATTTCCCACAAGTTTCTACAAACAGGATTATTTATTTTTTATTTAGCTATTCTTGATTGCACAAATAATTCTATCGAAATGCGATTTAACCAGGTGAAAAAGCATGCTAATGTTTTTAATTTTTTAGTAGTAAATATTTCTAAAATGAATATGTAAATTTTTTTAAAATTTCGTGAAAAGCTGTTTTGGTTTAGACATATATTTAACGGACGAAAACCACAAAGACATTAACGGTGCAGAGCTGTTCGAAGAAATAAAGAAAATACTTTTAAATCACTGGTTAGTGCGGACACAACGCCTATAGAAATTGTAAATTATATTGTAGCAAATAATTTATATTCTGCTTTTTGGAACTTATGTATATATAGGTCTCAAAATTCTTGTTACTCTCCCTGTATCTGTCGCCACTGGAGAAAGGTCGTTTCCTGAATTAAATATACACACACCGGCGAATTTAAAGGAACGGAGATAAACTTTAATTTTTTTTGGCTTAATTTTCTTTCTTCGCAACAAATTTGAATTGAATCTCTTAAAAGAAATAGTTAATACATTAGCCAGCTAGTTGTAGTTTGTTCTATTTTAAAACTTCAACAACATCCAACAATTTGTTGTATTGTAAAGAATGAATTGTATATTTTTATTTGCGTTCAACATTTAATGACAAAATAATATTTTTCAATAACGTGTGTATCCCTCACGTGCCAGAATGACTGCAGTCATTCGTCTTTCCATACTTCTGATGACGTTGACGATCATTGCTTGAGGCAAATTCTCCCATATTTGATGTAGAGCATCGCAACCTTCTGCTACACCTTGCACAGCCGGAATTCTTGATCTTAGTCGTCTACCTAGCATGTCCCAGATATGTTCTATGGGATTCATGTCCGGCGAACACGCAGGCCAATTCATTGTCGGTATTTCCACTTCGTTTAAGAAGTTAGTTAAACAACGAGGCACGTGTGGACGAGCGTTAACATGCATTAAACAGAACTTTTCTCCAATGTATGGTGAGAAAGGACGACAATATCTTGCAGAATATCTGTTATGTATCTGTCTGCATTTAAAGCGCCGCTAGCAATTACTACCAACTCTGTGCATGCACCTAAACATATACCACCCCACACCATAATTGAGCCTCCACCCAAAGAGACAGTAGGAGTGAAATTAAATTGTTTATTTTGTTCTCCTGGACATCGATACAATCTTTTCCTACCATCAATTAAATTTATGAGAAAACGGCTCTCGTCTATGAACAAAACTTGACCCCACTGAACATAAGTCCAATTTTGGTGTTCTCGAGCAAAGTGTAATCGCGCTACTCGATGGCGTCTTTGAAGGCTTGGGGCTTTTTTGGTCCTATAAGACTTCAAACCAATCTCTTTGAGTCTTCTTCTAAATGTATGCTCACTTATTCTGGTCCCACGCACGTTTTTTTGTTTGAACTGCCGTCTGACGCCTATTCCGGAGTGTTTGCAACGCTATGAAACGGTCATCTATAGCCGTTGTTGAACGTTTTCTGCCTTTACCTCGCCTTTTCTCGTATATTTCTCAGTTTGCCTCCATCATATAACATTACGATAGATAGTTGATTTTGATTTGCCAAACATATTGGCAACATCACTGTAAGATCGACCATTATCAATCATTGCTACAGCTCTAGCGACATCGGTTGAACTTAAATCGCCCGTTATTGACACCAATTAAGATCAAAAATAATGTTATTAAACAATCGCAAACTAAAGATAAACAATTAATAATGAAAACACCAGAAAATTAAAAATTTACAAATAAGTGTATTAAATGGACTGCACCAATCAACTGCTGTTAACACGATAACTGTAACTTTGGTACTCACAAATTCGATAAAAATGTGTCAAATAAACAAAACAGTCCCGTTTACACTTGACGTTGTACAGCTATTACTCCTTATCAATTTCTTTTGTTAATTTGTCTAATATTGTGCTATGAGTTATCTCGCAAAAATGCTCAAGTCCCAAAAGAGATGCTTTCGCTGCCATCACATCCCAAAGCGCCAGATTAAATTCTTGAATTAGTTTCCGAATTTTCAAGAATGTTCTGAACGGATTTAGAATAATTCGGATCAGACAGAAAAACTTGCATCAGAAGCGGATAAAACTTCGCTTTTGTTAAAATTTGCTTGGTGTTTTCGTCAAGCATTTGCCGCTGACGAACTGCTGCATTGCATTCACATTTCTTTTTAATAGAAGTTATTTAAACTAAGAGCGACTTTTGTGGCCATCCATAAATAATAGAAGGTGTTCTTTAATATTATAGATATCTAGCCAGAGATTAAAAAATTTTGCGATGTACTCATAGACTACATCTGGGTGCATCCAGTCCATCCTGTCTCACTCAAACTTCAACACCAAACTGGATCCATGCTACCACTCCCAGAAACAACAAGCAAAACTGTTAATGCCTCTTTTTCTTTTACCTTCACTATCTGGTAGACGTTCTTGTATCCTCTAGGAGCGACAATTTTTCCAGTCTTTGGACACAAGGTGAAACTTGTTTCGTCATTGTTAGATATCTGTGGCTAAGATCTAACAAAATATCTTTTCCAATTTTTTAAAATCTTTTAAGTCACGAAACCATTGTCTTATGCTTTTCTCTGTACGTACTACACCTTCCTATGATAAAGTTTCGGCATTCCTATGCGTCAGTTCAGTCCTACGCTTGAACAAACCTTTTTTGCAAGGACCTCTCTTCACGAACGGAATCTTTGTTGTATCGTTTATGATAAACTTCTAAACTGTGTTTAGTATATAACTCACGGTATAGTTTTGTGTGTGTAAATTGTGTTGAAATGGCTTTATGACAGCATCATACCACCTTTTATAATGCCGCGCTGTTAATTATTTTGCTCCCAAGTGCGAATGGTAAGTCGATCCGAATTTCAACCCTCTGAAAAAATGTCACCGTCCCTCCAGAGAATTGAAATCCGGCTCAACGATAGGCAACGGCCTAACCACTGCAGCTATCGACCAGTAACTTGTGTTAGAAAAGTTTATACACATTTCAACTTCCAATTCTTTTGTTTTTTTATATAATAGTATAGATCAGAAAAAAATTAATTGCTTTAATAACATTGAAATTTCTATTTAGCAATACTTAAAGCGTTAATAAGCATAAGTATAAAACTATATATTGTACACATACATTTATTACTTAAAGCACTTAAGTGGCGGCTTAAGACTCATTACATGAAACATTATTTCCAATAAAATTACGCGAGTTATAAAACGTGGAAATGATTAAGGTTTTATTCTATATAAATATTTAATACATTTATTAGGTATTCGAAATAACTAATGGAAGTTTACAAATTAAAAAGGTCGCCAAGCTGCACTACAAACAAACACTTAACACATAAGTCTTCGAAAGCAAAGTGTATTTTTCTAAAGATAAAAACCTCTTGGACAAATCGTCCAATTTATCATTTCATGTCAAAATAAAGAATCGGGGGAAACAGATGTTCGTTCATTCCGTAAAAGAAATACCCAATATTGAAACGCATTAAACAAGTGCTTTGAAGACAACCGACATTGCAAAAAGTGTGTCGGTATTTATGCATTGAACTATTTCCTTTAAAGATATAAGAGAGAACAAAGAACAATATAAGCTTTTATATAAAAAGTTAGGAAAACATCTGAATAAACTCTATTTTTTTAAAAGAAGGTATCAAGAGAAGATGCTATTATCTAAAACAGCTTTAATAATACATTACATCTAAAGTGTAATTATAGTAGTATACTATATCTAGATATTTGTAACCTTTCTTTTATATTCCACTCTATTATTATAGTAGCGGCTTCAAGAATATAAATACCACTATTCTAAACGCCTGGTTATAAATGGAACGTGTTAAAAAAGTATTTAAGTGGAGAGGACGCAAAAATCAGTCTTTTACGTTAACTTGACATTATTAGAATGTGCATCATTAACAGGAGACACAAAATAACTATGATTAACTGTGAATGTTTCCTGAACGGCTTACCAATTGATGTGAAACCAAAACTATAGAATGAAACTAGTAATTGTGAGTTTTAATACTACAACTTTAATAACACTAGGCAACATTTTTTTTATTTTTTCTTTAGTAACTATGTAGGTACATGTACAGTTTTACTTTCTCTTACTGTTGCAATAATCTTTCAATTTCTGAAGTATATCCACTTACAGCAACTTTCCACTTATATGGAAATATTTCAGACTTCAGAAATTGAAAAATAAGTACATAAAGATCATTACACAACAGAAAATTTATTAATTGTCAAAGATTTCATCGAAGAAGTATAATTTATGTGTATATATCCAAGGGATATTTTTAATGAATACGGGTGTTCTAATTTAAAGTCAGATCTTGTCTGTCATCAGACCAGATTTTCTATTTTCACACTCCGACATTGTCTCCTATTGATGGCATACAGCCGAAACATGTAGAGATAAAATTTTAAAAAAATTTTGAGGAAGAACAAAATTATTTCTCATTTTAGAAATATAAAAGTTCCTCTACATTGCTTTGGTGTGGATCTAGCTTAAAAAATGTATTTTACGAGGGAGCGTTTTTATATTCGCGGAATGAGCGGGTTGTAGGGAGGTGATTAGGCGCATTCGGGGCGTGGCCTGTGCAGCGACTCATAATTAGTATAAATACGAAGTTTCATTGTTATTAGACAGTTAGTCTTTGAGCTATCGTCAACCAAGTAACATAATCAGGAGTAAAAAGTAAAATATGGAAAAAATCGAATATCGTGCCGTTATAAAGTTCCTTACCAGGTAAGGCAAATCAGTCGCGACCATAGTGAATGAGATGTCATTGGTTTACGGCGACTCTTGTCCAGGAAAAACCATGGTGTACAAGTGGCATAGTTTATTTAAACAAGGAAGGGAATCCTTTGAAGACGACCCGAGGCCGGGCAGGAGCATTGAGGTGACCACGCCAGCACTTATCCAACAAGTTGAAAAAGTTATACTCGAAGATGCTCGACTAAAGAAGAAAAAACTCGCAGAAATGGTTGGAGTATCCGATACAACAATTTTTAAAATCCTACACGATCAACTCGGCATGGCTAAGGTCAGCGCAAGATGGGTGCCGAGAATGCTCCCGCCGCCGCAAAAACAACAGCGCGTAGAGTGTTCGCGTACATTTTTGGACCTCTGTAATGAAGACAAGGATGGTGTATTGAGCCGAATTGTTACTGGAGACGAAAAAAGAGCTGCGGGGTAAAAAATTTACTGCCGATGATGAAGTCAAGGAGGCAGTTTCGGCGTATTTTGCAGATAAAGAGAAATCATTTTTTTATGAGGGTATAAATAAATTAATTGAAAGATGTGAAAAATGTATCCGTCTTGCAGGTGAATATATTGAAAAAGAAAAATAATTTGGTTTTTTTATTTCCACCCCTTATCCCCCATTCCGCGAATATAAAAACGCTTCCTCGTAAGGCTCATTTTACAGCCCAGTTCATGGCATCTTCTAAGAAGTTCATTACCAATTGCTAAATGGCTATGTAATTGTCAGATTTTGTATTTCCTAAATAATTTTGGGTCACATTCTTAAAAGCACTCCAAGCACCACGTTCTAAGTCATTGAACGCCTCTTCAAATTGTGCATCTTGTTGTAGACGTTTAATTTGGAGTCCTACAAAAATTCCCTGTTTAAGTTTTGGATTTGAAAAGTATTTGGATACACGACCATCTTTATCTATTGCTTTGACAAAATTCTTCATCTTCAATCTTAATTTGATGTGCAGTGGGGGTAGAAATATTTTATTCTAGGTTCCACTAGTGCCTTTTGAAGTACTGGCCGATCTTTAACAACGTAGTGGGAATGTCTCGAACGACTATCCCACTTACAAAGCTGTGCCAACTTTGAGGTCAATTTGTCGAAAAGATGAGTCATATTTTCATAAGTTTCCTTCACATGGACTGCGTAGCCAAAACATGGGATGGATGGATAAACGTTTCCTATGTCAAGAAGGACAACTTTCAATTCAGAATGGAAGACCTTCTTCGGTTGAAAAATACTGTGACAGTTCTTCCTAGGGATTACAATACACAGCCCGGAGCTAACAGCTCCCATCCTTGAAATCTAGATCCTAGTATGTCTGCTTGAGCTTTTGAAAAAGTTTAGATCTCGAATAAGGTAATTTAATTCTGACTGATTTACTAAGTGAGGTTCGTCCTTTAGAGATGCAAATATTCATCATCGCTGGTCTATAATAACTCAGAAATTTCTTCCTCTACATCTGTAATAGCATATTCCTCACTCGAAACACCTATAGGTCTTGGTACTGGCAAGGCTTCTGAATGAGGTACTGGACGAGTAACAGAAGACGCACTAGCGTAACTAATCTTGTTCTTCTTTTTCTTTTTGGAGAACCCGAACGTTTTCGAGCAGGAAAAGTAGCAATCAGTTCGTTGTTCACGCGAAATCAATCTAAATTTGAAGCTTCTATCCTAGCTGAGTGAGCGACAGGCATTGATGGGAATTTATATACCGAAAGGTAAAAGCACAGCTTTTAAACTAACTTTAAAAGAATCACTGAACAAGCAAAGCTACCATTTGAATTAGTGCAATTGATTCCATCATATTAGAATGCTCTGGAAGCTTTTATGGATGGACAATGGATGAAAAAATATTTCGAAAAATTTAAATTGGGCGATGGAAAAATTATTCAACATAACTTTCAAAGTTTTCCTACCGCTCAGTATTTAACGGTTACCAAGTAAGTACTATTTTTACGAGATGAACGTCTACATAATAAATCTAATCGAAGAAAAAACATTATACAAGCGTACAGTAAATGTTAGCTTGTATTTTCATGTAAGATACGGTAAACAAATCCTCTATCAATCTATTCATTCGACATTGTTGGTTTTAAGTTACCAACCTACGCGTCCGATAAAATATTTTACCCGGCCGTTCAGTTTCCGAGAAATGTCCCCGTTTTTTTTTTTTTTTTCCCCAACTATTTTACAGGTAGCGAACAGGTATCAGCTCTTTCACGTTCATTATCCCTTAATTATGATTATTTGTCATTTATGCAAATGCATTTTAGCGGGCGTACAACTCGAAGACATCCTACGATCGTACTTCCTAGATAAGGAAAACAACTTATTCGCAATTGTCCCGTTCAGATGGCGTTGTTGTATCAGCGAAGATCGTATGTTATCGGCATCATAATTACACATTTCATTTACATATCTGGCCGATTAGTGAGGTTACAGTTATGTTTGGGGAGGGCACACTCCTTCTTTATATGGTCGTAGTACGTTGGGCAGTTTTGAACATTTTTCATGTTTCTCCGTCTCTTTTCCGCCGCCCTTCGTGAAGATTTCGGTTTTCTTTTCTTCCAGCGAGACGAATGAATAAACCTTAATTATATATCCGTACAACTGCACGCTAATCTGTGTAATTAATAAAGCGAAATTTGTTAATATAATCATATACGGTCCCCTCTTGAAACATTATTATTGTCAATATATGGTTAACAGAAATATGTTCGCTTGTGTGTATGTATGTATATACATGGGATGCATGTGTTTTTACGTGGGAGATGCATCGAGACCCTTGATTAATATTTTCTTCGTGTTTTTCAATGCGGCGACACGGAACCAGATAGCAAAACAAGAATACCGTAACGTAGACAAGACGTGATTCACTTATTAAAATTGTTATATATAAGTTTTGTATGTGATGTGCGTACCGAATAACTTGACTATGTTTGTTCTATTGCATTTACGATGCGTTCCACTATTAATATGAAGTAGTAAGATGAATACGAAAAGAATTGTAATTTGATATTGAAAAACACAAAAGACAAACAATAACATATCGCAAGCCCATTTACCCTTCTTCTTTTGCAAATTTATTGAATATTATTCGAGATTGTTTTCAGTTAAGTTTTGCAGCCATTTTCATACTAGTTTGGAGGCTATATAATAAGAACTGTTTTCTCCTCTTCACAATTTTTCCGCTCATCACAATTCAAGAAAACTTTAAAGCGTTCATCTTAGGAAATCGTACTGATTGCTATACCACTCCCCATATCCAAGTTTAGGTTTGCTACTACAGTTTCTATTCTGGTGTGCCCAAACCCATAATGGGTTCTCCAGTTGTTAGTATTTCTCAATCTGTACATTCTAGCTTCTCTCTTCTCTCTAGCAGCTCTCTTCATAGCAGGCGTTAGGGTGTTCTTAGTAGCCTTGACTATACATAGGCACGCCAGTCTCTGAATTCTCGAGAGGTTAGTTAACGCATGCTTCTGTATGAGTTTTCGCCACCAAACCAGGCAGTCATAAGTTATCACAGGTCATACTACCATAGTATACAACCAGTGCGTCATATGCAGTTTGAGTTCTGATGCTTTTGCAACTGTTGTTATTAAAAATGTGTTTACATTTGTCGCTCACTTTTTTTTTCAAATGTGAGTTCTAGTTTAGACTAATCTATATAACTTCATCGTATAGAGTTGGTGCTCTCAGGCCATTCAATCTCTTCCTTTTGCTGAAGGGTGCAAGTGTAATATTTATTATTTATTCTGAGATTATGCTGGTACTCCTACCAATAATGAGCATGTTATCAGCATATACCTCTGTATAGTAACCTGCATTGTTTAACCCACCATTAAACGTACGAATGACAGGTGTCATCCCCACTCAAATATTCTGATACTGTTACAAACTGTTTATAATCTGGCTCGAAGTATTAGTAGTACCTTCCTGCGCATGCCTGATACGCATAGTGTACAAGTCAATTTGTTCTACAGATCACCAGACGTTTTGCTACTGTGATGTGAATAACATTGGATGGATGGATTTGACTGAAAATGTCAACTACACAGAAGAAGATCCCAACAGAGATCCTAATAAATAGTTGGAGTGGTATAACGAACTAAACAGCGAGGAAAAAAGCTTTGACGACGAAGAAAGTGATTCTGAAGAGGATCATGTCTCAGAGAGCGATCATGATTCTCACTCCTAGCAGGAAGGTATAAAGTTTGATACAGAAAACAATCTAGAAGAACTGGAAAGTGGTTTTTTTCTTGGAAAAGATGATAATACAAAATGGCAAAAAAGGAGCCCATTTATCTGGACCAAAATATGAAGCACGTGCTGTGCGAACTGAAATTGATATCTTCAACTTTGATGAAAAAATAATTATTGTGCAGAGCACCAATATTTACATCGAAAAAATTCGAGATAATTTTTCAAGAGAGAGAGATGCCAGGCCGACTGATATAGAAATTAGGACTCTTGTTGGCTTATAATATCTGATCGATTCGCTGCGATGTTCTAGAAAAATGTGCATAAACTATGGGATAACTCAAAGGGTAACGGCTTGGAATCGTGTTACTTATTTATGAGCGAAAAGAGATTCAGATATCTATTAAGATGTTTAAAGTTCGACAATATTCATGACAGGGAACAAAGAAAAGGCACTGATAAGTTGGCTCCATTCCGCGAGGTGATTGAATTGTTTATCGTAAGTTTTCAAAAATACTTCACTCCTGGTGAATATCTTACTATTGATGAACAGTTGGGACTAAAAGTTTTTGCTCTTGCAGATGCTAAGACGGCAATTGGATTGAAAGTGTACGTCGGTAAACAGCCAGATGGTCCCTACAGCATTAGTAACTCAGCAGAAGATATCGTTTTGCGTTTAGTAGAACCAGTCAGCGGGTCAAACCGGAATATAACAGGTGATAATTGATTTCCGAGTTTGGTTGTAGCCAAAAAATTAAAAAGCAAGAAATTAACGTAGGTGGGAACAATACGCCAAAACAGACGTGAAATTCCCCGAGACTTTTTAGCAAAGAAAGAAAGACTACCTTATTCATTTGTATTTGGTTACCAAGAAGACTGCACGTTAGTATCTTATTGTCCAATGAAAAGTAAGGCTGTACTTGTATTGTCTACAATGCATTTTGACGGAGAAATAGATAGCTCAACCGCGATAAAAGAGAACCCAGACATGATTACGTTTTAGAATATGACTAAGGTGGGTGTAGATCTACAAGACCAACTTTGTGAAAAGAATTATGCAGGTCGTACTACCAGAAGATGGCCAATGGTACTATTTTACAATATATTGAATATTTCCGCCATAAACGCCTCCTGCATTTATAAATATCACTGTGCTGCATCAAATAAGATTCCAGAAAGGACTGATTTTCTTGAAAACATTAGTTAGCAACTAATAAAGCCTCATCCACGTCACCGCATATGTCTGTACACAATAGGCGCGCCTAATGGAGGGTTAACAGTATGAGCAGTTCGTCAATTACCATGTCGCACAATAGAGGAGTTTTCTACTCCACAGCTTTTGGCAGCTCGTATTAGAAATTCAAACAAGATGACCTTCTATGTCAAGAAATGCTGCTAATGCAATTTCTATGTTATTTAAACTTGCCTCCATCCACGGCACAAGCTAGTGATGCAGATATGTATGCTCATTAGGGTGACATATAAATTTCCAACTCAATGAAATTATGTAACAAACCGACTTGATTTGAATCTGGAAAAGCGAACCATCCAAGGAAAATTATGCAGTAAACTGTTGAGTGTTAATATCGTCATAGGAGATCCCTCCATATCCTTCCTACTCCAACGACTTTGCCAGTCGGACTTCTATTTGCTTGAAAGATTTTCGATTCAATCAAGAAGTTAAAGATAAAACTTTTGTATCGATTGTATTGCACCTCCCACTCTCCAAACTTCCAATGATATCAAAAATATGCTATTAACCACTTTGCATTGCAAAATTCCTGCTACAGGTCGACCAGAATGCTGTGGCAGTGATCTGTTGTTCATTACATCAGCGCGCCAATCACAGCTGAGTGCTGCAACATCATACGTTTAACCAACCCCTCTGACTTCAGCACAACTGCCACTGGATTCTGGTCGACCTGTACTACCGATGCAAGAAAGGAAATTTTGGCTTTAAAAATGGTTAAGGTGTTTTTGCAAAACCAGTGCGCAGTTAAATTTTGACTTCTTATTTCTCATCGTCATCCTCTTTCAGTTTATCTGTTTCACTCTCTTCCCGTGTTTCTGTTGCTGCTTCCTGAATCTGTCAAAATTAAATCAAGAGCTAACCAGTGAAATTTCAAATAAATTCGTAGTAATTTTCCCCATCTATCAAAATTTTATATATCCATGGAAGCCACCCTCAAGCACAGATTAATAATGTTTGAAAAATAAAGTTGAACAACTTTCTCGAAAGGTCAAATTGGTTACATGCTTTTGTTTTTTACGTACGTATTTCTACAATTCCCACATGTACGTATGTAGAAGACTCACTTCCCTGATTCACCAAATTCTTAAGCGACGATTAAACTTATTTATTTTCATTTCAAACAGTAATCAACATACATTAATTAAAATATTAAATTACAATCGTAGAACGTCGCATGTTAAACGGTTACCTAGGCTATCGGTGCTGCCGGGTAATTACCGATTAAATTCAATCCATTTTAATCCAACAGATGAAGATAATTCAGGTAATCATAGCGAAACTGTTATAATAATGATTGCTCTATTGCAAAACAACACAAAACTCTCGCTCACATTAAACTAGTTTAATCACGTTTTGCTGGTCCCCGCTTTTAAAATGGAGAGAGAGTATAATTTAATTACGCCGGGACGGAACCAGTTTGTGTATTCAGCACGTTTCGCGGGCAACAGACGCCATCTAACCGCAACCAGTAGAACTAAGTAGCGTGAACACAAACATACGCCACACTGAGACAAGGAGCGTACATAACATACACGAAATACATCATGAGTTTATGTAGGATAATACAGGCACCAGCAGAATTAGGTACTTCTTTTGCTATTATAATTTGCGTTTAATTATCCATGGCGGTTTATGTTTTTTCCCTACGTCTCATGATTTCTCGTGACATATGAAATCATGCTCATTCTCTCATTGTAAGTTTAATAGCTTAACGAGTGGTTGCTATTGCTGTAGTTATTGTTTTCTTGATGAGAAAATAAGCACTTACTCGTTTTGATATGAAAACAATGTTTTTAGCTGCTTCTTTTGTTGTCCTCTCTTAAAAAGAAACATTAAAATAAATCCTAGATTGTTGTTGTATACTTTAAATTATTGAATAAAGGGATCCCTTCAGGCAGACACAAATAGATTTTTTAAATCTTGTAGCATAGAAACAGCAATTTTCTATTATACATATGAACTATTGCAAACTCAAGAGCCACCTCAAGAACCAAAACGATGGTTTTGCTGTCTTTCCAAGAATTTGATTGTGTCCCTAGGTATCCCTAAACTATAGGCTAGTATCCTGAATCAAGAACCAAAACGATGGTGTTCGTTATATTTATAAATAATTTAAACGGGTAGGTGATCCAGGCCTGGTTATATTATCAAATTAATAATTTAAACGACACGTTTCTCTTAATAGATGGTGCTGCTTATCTTTTATTTTAAGCTCTCTCTAAAATGTCCTTGGTTAGTGCGCTTTTAAGAATTTTCGAACATTGTAGTTCACGACATATTTTTGGACTTTCTTATTGATGGTTTTTACATGGAATTAGTGCAAATAATGTGCTCGGTTCAAGTTCTTGACAATTTTGTAATGGATGTGGTTGACCATCAGACTGCCACATAACTATTTGGCCTAGGTGAGATAGAGTTCTTTAGATATCATTTTTATTAACATTTAAACAAACTTTGTGAATTTTTAAGTAATTATATCGAATGTAGTCGGAAACACATCGCTCAACAGGAACAGAAATATAAAAAGAGGTGCTCCTGCTACCATGATTCTGACAGTTCTGCTGATCTGAAATCAAAAAATCAAATGCCATTTTGATGGTGAGACTTGAGGCTCTACATGGAACTAAAATAAAGTTAAAATTCCAAAAAATTTTATTTTTTTTAGGTCTTAAGAAAAAAAAATCAAATTTTCGCAATTTTTTTTGGGCCTATATAGCTGATCAAAAGAAAACTGACGAAGCAATTTTAATTATTGTAGTTTAACTTGTAGTTTTATATGTATTAAGCATGCTGTATAAATTTGGGCAGAATCAATCAAGTAGTTTTTGAGATATCACGGCAGTAATTAGAAAAAATCGTGTTTTCATATAATTTATGACTAAAAAAATTGTCTTACCATCAATCCGCTATGCCTGGACCATAGAGTACACCCTTCCTTCAAAGAGGGAGCGTTATCGGTTATTTTTTGATGACCAAGATTTGATGTATGAATAATTATCAAGAATCAGAAGATCAGAAGTAGGCTTGACATCCTTCGGAGTGAACTGGAGTTGAACAAAAAGTTTGAAATTGATTCAACCATTCTAGATAGATTCATTTTTCTGGACGGTTGGTGACATCCTTTGTCTTAGATAGATAAGCATAGAAAGAACGTAATTTCATGCATCACCCATAGCGAAGATGTCACTTATATTTTTAGCTCTCTTGGGACCATATATTTTTGGAGACTTAGTTTGCACTGTTGTAATAACAGTTTCGTCAATGTTCAAAACTCAATTCGGCCCAAATCTAATTTTTTCACAATCGAAGCAAATCTTTTCAAATCTTTTCCAAAAAGAATGATAAAGACAGTCTTTTCCAGTTAATACCTTCTTCCAATTTAAATTATGGGCGGCAAGAAATACGGAAATGACTCAAAAAAGTTGAAGGGAATCGTCGTGTGATAGTGTTGACCATTAACATGACATTAGGAACTATTGAACCCAAGACGAGACTTGGCTGCATCACTGGAACCCAAACACAAAATTAGAATTGATGTATTGGGTGCATAAAGAGTCTCCTCCACCCCTCTCCTCCCCCTCCCCAAAAGAAGGAAGGACTCAACATCTGCTGGCAAATTATTGACAACAGTTTTCTGGGACACTAAGGGCATCCTCCTCATGGAATATATACCCAAAGGAATCACATCAAAAGCAGTTAATCAGAAGAGTCTAGATTTCTGTAATCGAGAAATGTTTCTGTTGCACTGCAAAGCGACTGTACATAAGGCAGCAAAAATCAGATCAGTTATCCAGGAATGTTGCTTCGTAGAGAGCAGGCAGCCCACATATATGTAGTGACCCTCAATTTGACTCATTGACAGATTCAGAATAATCTTTTGTACTCTCCAAAACTGAACTAATTGAACTACTCGCTGAAGTGTCAAGTCAGGACTGAAAATGAAGTTCCAGATGAAGTCGAGGAAGTGACAGTAGATGAAGGCGATGAAGTGGCATCTAAAAATAATGATAGGAATTGGAGAGCATGTAAAGATATCTTAGTATCTTTTCAATTTCCTCAGCTTTCAAGGATCTTAATCCATATAAATTTATTGACGATATTTTGCACCCACCAGTAAGCTTATCGAAATGACTGTAGAGGATGGGTTTGATTCAGAGGTTCCGATCACAATTAAGCCAAATAAAGTTATCTAACATCCTTCGTGGGTTGACTATAGTCCTGATCTTGGTTGGATTACTTTTGGTTTAGGTATTTTGGATATTTATACTGGTGAAGGAAGGACTCAACCATCTACTGGCAAATTAATGGCAACAGTTTTCTGGAACAGTAAGAGCATCCATGATAAAGGCAAACACTTTAAAGAACTTTCGAAATGCAATTAATCAGAAACGTCCACATTTTTGTAAGTAGTAGAAAGAAGCCAACTCCCCCCTCCCTCCCCCTCCACCGTATAGCCAGAAATCTTTTTTTCACGGTTAACCCCATCCTGAAAGTGGTAAAATTGACAGCTTTGTTAGGCAATTGAAAGATTATTTTAATATTTTAATTTTACTTGAGTGTCAAAAAAAAACTTCTTCCATTTTCCCAAATGCATCAAATCGAATCCAATCAAAACTAATCTATGTATTTAAAAATTAACATAAACATTAACATCTTGTCTCCAGCATGAAACAGATGTCAACAGCAATCATCCATGAATGAATTACTAGCGAATTAATTCGGCTGCGCTGGTACACTAATGAAATGCATTATTTAATTCTATTGGTAGAAATTCAGCACCGTATTTGTTTGTAACAAAATTTACGTCGAAATAAAACCTCAAACTAGGTTACTGAATTTACAATGGTGTAAATTAAACGGCGTCCAGTTTCATAATGTCGGAGGCTTCATTGTTGGATGTTATTCGAGAATCAATTAACCGAAACGTGTTTCCGCTTAATTTACAATTGTGTTTGCGGAATGGAACAATCGCTGCATTCTTTGAAGATAGATTTTCTAAACTCGATTGCAAATACGCGTCTATATTTAGCAACAAAAGCGATAATTAATATAAATCCCATTTATACAAAAAAAAACACGATAATAACACTGTAATGTTAGGTACACAAAATTGTCTTTTTCTGTTTGGAATATAAAATACCAAACTAGAACCGGTGTTGTTTGAGAGTTTGTCAATGCCGCACGGCTTGACAGGGAGACACACAGGGCCACTTTTTAATCTTCGGAATGCAATAATCTTCTTTAAGCACCAGTTTGAAAACGATACGTCTCAGAAAAAGACCGTCTTAAATCGACTTAAGCCTTCCATAAAATAAGGAAAATCTCCGAACGCGTCACATGCACCCGAGAAACCCGGACTTTTTAACACCGGTGCTGCCATCTGTGACCCGGTCGGGAGACTCGAGCGGAGACACGGTTGAAAAAAAAAACATGTATCAGTTCGTTTTCGTCGAATTATCGCCTAACTTCGACGAGATTCTATGTAAGATTAGGTGGACACTGTGTTAGATATTTATCGGAAGTTTATGGTGAAAGTAGATGAATATACTTAAAGAATAGTGTTCGCGCTAGAGGAGGACGGTTTTACAGACATTGTAAATAATGAATTAACCGTTAAATGAGTTGGACGTGTAATTAAAACTGTAAAATTTTTTCGCAGAAGTTTGCATTTCCATCGAAGAAAAACAAAATTTGTATTGCAAGCGAAACGAAATAGAATTGCAGTTTTTTGTGGTCTGTGTTGGCTTGAGTTTGGGATAGTTCTTCACGAACAACATTCTCTTTTTCCTATGCTGTCTTCTAGTTTGATAGTTTTGCGAACGAAAATATAAGAAGTTGTCATTTTATCTGAGATTCCAACTTACCTTTTTTGAAGTTTTTGATTTCTCCTTTCTCAGTTATTTTGGTTGCAGGCTGTTTCTGGGTTGCCTCATCGATTGGATCTAAGAGTTCCACACGCATAAGATGATATTGCACAAATGAAAGAATTTGATAATACGAAACAATGCCAATATGGCAAAAAAATGGTCAGAATGGCAAGAACAATTTAAATGGTATGCCACAACAATGCATTTCTCAGTGAGGCGGTGGCCCGGCGGAGGCCCTACTACCTCTATCAAGGGCGTTTAGAACCGGCTAGTATTAGAACTATAGCCTCTAAAAGCATCCTAGACTTCTGCAGAAGTCTGGAGATTAATTGGGACTAAAAGGATTAAGGGTACTCACAATAGATCTTAGAGGTTGCAGTGATGAAAAGCAGCAACTCACATCTAATCTAATCTAATCTCTTATATTTTGAAAGAGGGAAATTTATTAATCTTTCTGACTTTGCTTATGGACGAGTAAGGAAGTTCAGAAATTGCTACAACTTGCTGCAAAAAATTCATTGGTAGATAGATAGATTTAATGTAAAAATTAGTTTCATAAATTAGGTTGAGATAGTTCATTATCCATTAAGAATTGGTATTTCAGGCAACACACTCTCCTTAACATCAATTGGTTAGAATGACATGCCAATCTTTTTAACATTTCAAGGAACTGGAAGACTCATCATGATCCCAAGTGATAAAATGCCTTCAAACTGGTTTTCAACACATAGCATTCCAGAAATATGAAAGACTGATAATGGGTATCAATATTTTCTCAAGAGAATTTGATATTAAATAGGAATTTGAATAGCAAGCGTGAAGTCCAAAATTTCCCAGTTCCAATGGATTAGCAGAGATTTGTGCTAAAAAGGCTCAAACTGGATAACATGTTAGACTTTCCAAATTGAAGACTACTGTCTAGCATGACAAGGTCAACAAGACCAATCGAAGAAAATGTGTTAAAACCCAAAGTTATAGAAAATGTACAAGATTACCTACAGAGAATAAATATTCTGCTGATGAAAGATTTTCAAATTGGTACTTCAGATACGAAAAAATGATTGGACCGGAGAGCAAATATTTGATAAGAAAAGCAAACCAAGTGTTGATATCAGTACAAGCTCAGAAATGGGCTGCAAAGGTGATGCCAGAAGAGACAGCAACCAGTAAGACAATACACCAACAATCTTACTGCCCCTTCTCCAGTAATTGATGCAGAACCAATAACCACAACGTCCTCATCAGTATAAATATCCAAAATACTTCAACCAAACCTACTCCAACTAAGATCAGGACTATAGTCAACTCACGAGGGATGTTATATAACACTATTTGGCTTAACTGAGATCGGAACCTTTGAATCAAAGCCATCTTCTACAGCCATATCGATAAGCTTACTGGTAGGTGCATGTCTGTCAATTTTGCCACTTTCAAGATGGGGTTAAAGATTTCTGACTATAAGGGGGTTGGCTTCTTTCTGCGAAGCAGCATTCCTGGATAATTGGTCTGAGTTTTGGTGCCTTCTCTACAGTTGCATTGTCGTACAACAGAAACACTTCTCGATTACAAAAATGTGGACATTTCTGATTAATTGCTTTTCGAAAATTCTTTAAAATATTTTTATAAGTGTTTGCATTTATCATGGTTCCTTTCGGCATGTATTCAATGAGGAGGGTGCTTTAAGTGTTGCAGAAAACTATTGCCATTAATTTGCCAGCAGATGGTTGAGTCCTTCCTTCACAAATACAAATATCCAAAATACTTCAACCAAAACTAATCCAACCAAGATCAGGACTATAGTCAACCCACGATGGATGTTAGATAACACTATTTGGCTTAACTGAGATCGGCACCTTTGAATCAAAGCCAAAAAATATCGTCAATAAATTTATCTGGATTACGATCCTTAAAGTATGAAAGTCCAAAATGGTTGTTTGTATTGTGGTAAAAACCTACACAAAATCATAAATCTCATCTATCTGGATTTAGTTTAGTTAGTTAGAGATACTTTAACGCTTGTACTGTTAAACCACCCTGCCTGGAAAGCTGGGGAAATTTAATAGACACTAGGATATCTTTGTATGCTCTCCAACTACTATCATTATTTTCAGGTGCCTCTCCATCGCCTTCATCTACTGTCCACTTCCTCTTCGCCGACTTCATTTGGAACTTCATTTTTAGTCGTGACTTGACACTTCAGCAAGTTCAATTAGCTCAGTTTTGAATAATTGATCTTATTTTGAGTCGGTCAATGAGTCAGATATGTGGGATATGCTTTCTACGAAGCAACATTCCTGAATAATTGAAACATTTTTGCTGCCTCGATTACAGAAATCTGAATTCTTCTGATTAATTGCTCTTCGCAACTTCTTTAAAATATTTCTATAAGTGTTTCGTTTTATCGTGATAGCTTTGGGTATATATTCCATGAGGAGGATGCCCTTAGTGTCCCAGACTGTTGCCATTAATTTGCCAGCAGATGGTTGAGTCCTTCCTTCTTTTGGATGGTGGACACTCTTTATGCATCCATTACATTGATTCTTATTTCTGGGTTCCAGTGATGCAGCCAAGTCTCGTCTTCTGTCACGATTTCCAATTTACGCAATTTTTACTCGGATGTCCCATCTGGCTCATGCTGGCAAAGATTGTCTCTATCATTCTTTTTGGAAAAGATTTGAAGAGATTTGCTTCGATTATGGGGAAATTTAAATTTGAGCCAACTGGAGTTTTGAACATGGTGTCACAACAGTGCAAACTAAATCTCCAAAAGTGTATAATCCCAAGAGAACCAAAAAAAGAAAGATGCACGAAATTACGGTTTTTCTATGTTTATTCATCCAAGACAAAGGATGTCACCAACCTTCCAGAAAAATTGATCTAAAAGTGCTTTCCATAATTGTAATACAAAACCTACTTCTGACATTTGATAATCGTTCAAATCATATTTGATAACTTTCACCACACACATCAGATTCGTATTGAACATCAAAAAATAGTCGATGTGATGTCGCTGAAGACATTTATCGATTTTATTACAATAGAAAAAGACATTTTAGGCTTTCATACTGTAAGGATTTATCCTAGTAATCCAGACAAATTTAATGACGATGATTTTGCGCTTGGCACTCGAGCAAATTCTCTCACAGGAAAATATTTTGGATGACTTGTCAATCAATTCATCTGAATCCTTTTGAATTAATCAAGTTAACATGAAATATATACATCATTATTCATTATTCATAATTCATAGGAACCATTACAGGAAATACTAAATTCTATTCGAGATTTGAAGACACCACAAACTACAGTTGTTAGTTACTAGCTTGAAATTTACTGTACAACCGCAATAGCTTCTGTTAGGACATAAACAAGCACCGGCAATAATATATCGGATAATAGGGTATTATATAGAGCGCAAACACAATAATTCTGCATGATTTTGCGAAGCAAGTCGTTTAATATCCAACCGTTTAACAGTTCTCTATGCACGGATGGCAGCCGGAGAGTTATCCTAACGTATGTATCTTGTGACCTATTTCCTGGATATTTTAGACAAGTTACTCATTGCAGATGCTATCGCTATACAGCTGCTAACCTCGTACATACATCTAAAGGGTGAATTTATTTAGAAGTTTATATTAAAATTTAATAATTGTGCAAACAGACGAAGTATCCACCATTGTTACAGTATGAAATGTAAATATTGTTTTGTAAATACAAACAAACAAAGTACATACAAAAAATACGTTCATCTTAAAGAGGAAAAGGATTCTTTTTTTAATTTCTTATACCAGATGATCTTTATCTTTTGTCTCTTTAGAGAGCGCAAAAAAAAGACAAGGTCTTGCATGCTGAAAGAGTAAAGCTACTTGACAGGAACTAAGACTGCTAATTACCTCTTTATGTCGAGGAGGACTATACGTTATTCCCAGCGAAAAGTTTTTGTGTAACTTACAATGTCGGTACGGTCCAGACAAGAGCGGGAAAGAGGTACGGGAGCCTCTGGGAGAAAAAATCGAGCTGGCTACACCACCCACAATGCCGGGGAAAAAGTGTAGTAGTCAACTGTCATCTTGACATGACAAATTAATAGAAGGCCACTCTAAAGAAAAACTTCTTTTTAGTAGAATGAATACATGATGAATACAATGAATTTTTATAGGGTACGCACGTGTAAAATTGGGGCAATTTGAAGGGTAAATTACAAAATGGAATATTAATTCGGTGTCGTTTTACGAGGATCGTTTAAAAAGTTATTTTCTGGTAAACGCGATAATTTAGTCTAGAGTATTTGGTGTTTAATTTTACAAGGTTTTTGGTCATCATAGGATACTTCCCAAATCCAATTCCCCTTTCCTCTCATATTCCAAAAAAAAAGACTCCTAGAAAGGATCTAAATTGCATTAAAGGAGGAGAAACTGGATGACAACATCTGGGCTTCTTGATTACATTCTGATAGGTTGGAGTAGACTACCTATCCGGTATTAAATATAATAAAATGCAAGTACACATAAATACATCAATTTAAAAAAATAAATGTTTGCATAGTAGAGAGAGCATTACCACACACATAAACAAGAGAAGATTTATTGATTTTAATGACTGTCAAATAATCAGGAAGTTTAATTCTACTGCCTGGGGACGTTCGGATATGCCATCCAGCCATCGCCAAATTTCGAAACGATTCTCGAACTCGGATCGTTAAAATTTTAATATTGCGATCTTATCCCACGGTTTGCTGTTAAAACGGATATCCTTAAATATAGCTATGGATACGGGGGCTTTCAAAAAATATCTACAAAAGTTCTAAGTTGTATAAAAAAATTGTGACAACCATGTTTGCTTGAGAATGAATAAATTGGAATCTTTCCTAAACATGATTGAATTGCTTCATGAACAATAGTCATGAGACGAGAACATTGTATCATTCCTTGGAGCAAATTTGGGCGATGTATTGAAAATATGTCGAATGGGAAACTCACTCCAACACTGTTCAATATCTACCAGTTGATCAATGCGATATTTGGGAAGGTAAAGATTGGTCTCTATAGTCTTATACCACCACAAAAGTGAACCACTCCAACCTCGAGATAGAGCAAAAATTGATACTGCTTCGCCATCACCTTCGCCACAACAACGTCAATCTGTGGCAAATTTGCTTCAAACTCCTACTTATGATACAGATAGTAATGTGGTGGAATAAAAATCCTTCAAGTTTAAGAAAAAATTGCCAATAAACTATTGAGGTGCAAAGATGGACGTAAAAAATAAAAACAAAAGAATAAGAAGGTGATGTACTAGGCTATTAACAGCATAGAATGGAAAAACATAAATGCATAGGGGGAAAAAATAGAAGAAGATGCTAAGCATGTTGCCTAAATTTGGAAGCAGAAACCAGTACTGCCGAAGCTAGACGCTAAAAAGGATGAAGACTGTCCAGAGCAACTAATAATGTGCTTGGATTGTTTGTATGGTCGAAATTATCTGCTTAACAACATCTACATTACGTCTTCTAAGACTTTCTTGTTTGCTATAGTTTTCTGTCCAACATTCTTTCCTCATAGTCCACGTTTTAATGCAAATTCCTCTAGCTGGACTTTGTCTTTGCTTTAATGTAGCTTATGTAGCTCCATAAATTTTTACAAGTCATAACCCATTCACAAAACATATCTAACATTTACAACTTGGTTTCAACCCCCAATGCAATTAATAGGAGGCTGTGGTGCAATGGATAGGAAGTTTTTCAGTAATCTTATGGTTGATTTGCTCATAAACGCTACCGTTTTATGGAATCTTCTCCTTGAGCAATTCCAAAACTCCTGACAAAGTTTCAATACTACCCACAACTGGGTTCAGAACATGCCATTAACCGTTCGCTGAAAACACTTGCCAAAAAAGCACTCAGATTGGTCACCAAATGTTTTGCCGCCCATTTCATGATAACGAATCAAATTTGACAGCCTGCAGTGTCCTAAGGACTACTTGGCTGTCAGAGAAAATTTCTACCAATCCGTTTTAATGCATGCATTCAATTACTTTAGAAAGTCCGGTTTTCTTCTTTCCAAATTTCAATGCCCTTGGTTGTCAAAGTTTTTGAAGCATCTACAAATCAATGGATACACCTACACATTTGACCCGCTTTGATTGAGTATTCTGGGACCAAATATGTGGATGGGACCCCAACCTTTATAGTGATGGAATAACAAACTATTTACTACAAAGCACCCTGGCAGATGTAACAGGACTCCACCCTCTTGCCAGTATGGCCTTAATACCACAGATGGTAGACATATTGAGAGTAGAATCTACTTCATGATAGGAATTACAAATCACCAATGCCTTGCTTCATTGGTAGCCAAACTAGTCCTCATATGGAAGCACTCCTGTCACCACTGCGTGCCCTAAATGCTTATCATGCTTTCCTGGTTTTTTGTGGAGGAATTAAGTCATGCTGAAGACCACACATGTAGCTAAGGCTGCCTCTACAATCTATATAAAAATGACTGAAATGCTGCCCATACCAAATTTGAGTTGCTCGAAGTTTAGTTGCTTTACTGACATTACTCTAGAAGCTCAGCTAATAAAAGACCTTTCCAGGATTCTTGATTTATATTTTTCTCTTCAACCACCAGTTGATCATTCGAAATCTTATCCTGGAGGTGGTTTTATTAGGAAATTAAAATTAATTAAAGCTGTAGAAATTGTTTATCTAGAAAGTGTGATGCATTTTCAAACAACTTCCTTGACTAACCGAATGTAGACTTTCACGGCCACTGTTCCGTAAAGATGTATCTTCCGGGTGTTGCCGTCGTCGTTGTAACAAACTTGACGTTTCACTGAACTGTCAGCTTCTTCAGAGGTTCTCTAAAGACCGATATTGATGTCTTCTGCTTCTCGTTATCCGATACGCATCACTGGAACGAAGCATGGTCTGGGTGTATAACGAGGAGCAGAAGACTTCATAAGAACTTCTGGAGAAGCTGACAACATGATCAGCGAAATTTGTTACAACGACCACGGCAACACCCGAAAGATACATCTTTATAACTTCTTTGACTCTCTGTGCTCCATTTTGACTTATTCCAAGGCTAACTAGTTTCTAAACCCTTTAATCTACTTCGCAGCAGTCAATGCTGGCTGCAAGATGATGTGAGGTCTAACCAGGTCCAGTCCTGCATAATTTTTTATGCTAGATGGTGAATATATTGTTGCAACGGAAGGACTTTCAGGTCTTGTCGAAGATCAGTGTTTCGGATAAACTATAGAGCGTTTGGGGTTGTTTGTCGAGTGTGTTTTAGTAACATATGAGACTACCAGAGGTTTTCATAGGTGAGCTTGGGCCAAAAGAAAACGAAATAAATCATTCATTTCATCCTTAATGACAGAAGTACAAAAAAAAACAACTCTAAAATCAATTTCTCTTTTTCTAATGATTAAATAATAATCAATTTCAGAGCAAAATATGTATCTTTAAAGCATACTTTATCTCACTCTTCTCGAAGTTAAAGTTAGAATGTTTGTCTTCGTATATTAACGAGGTATAAGTACTGGCAAAGTCCACAAACAATATAAATTTCCCCGCTGCAAGTTATTAAATGGGAATAAATTTATTATAGCTGCAGTTGTTGAATTATTTCACAATCTAGTTTTGTTCTAAAACAGTTGGTACCACCGGCTGCTTGCCGTCGTCGTCGTCGTCTAAAACTTGATCCACCTGATGCAAGCCTCTCGGCGGGGGAGTTTTCCGGAAGTCATCGCCGAGTTCCGGCATATTCAGGGCACCCTCTTAATCCTTATAATTACACTTTAATATGTGCGAGCGAGCGAGAGAGAACGAAATACAGACACCGATGAAGGAATATAGATGGGGTAAAGGGTTCGAGGAAGTGGAAGTCGGGGGCAAAAGGGGTTTTAATAATCTTTTGCGAACGGATTTTTGAATTATAAATGAACCGACAATGAGGAATTTTGTTTTAATTTCGGTTTTGTTTTGTAAGCTTTATGAATAGTAGAATAAGAGTATTCCGGAGTATTCTATTCTCTTCGGTTCCTCTTTTGAGTATAAAATTGGAGAGTCTCACCTTCTTGAATAATTAATAACCTAAGAGTGTTGTGTCTTGCGATTTCGCTCCGTCGCAGAATATAGTAGCTTAATGGATTGTCTCTGTTCCGGTTAATTTTCGATGTGAATTGTTAATAAACTGCCGAATTTTCCCCAAATAATATAGTTCACTCCTAATACTATAAACTTTTATATTTATTATTATTATTATTATTACGTCAATAATTAATGCTGCAAATGCGCTAATTAACCACCTTTATAACGTTTTCTATTTGCTAGACGCATTACAATCCATTTTATTAATAATCCGCTTCGAATAAACCTTCAAAGAGACATTAATTTCAATGACTGGTCTCTTTATGCGTGTAGATAAAAGAAAATGGAAGATTATTATGCCACCTTCTCTAGACGCCATCTTATAAGACAATTTGCTGCAATAATTGCTGCCCATTTGTATTTTTTTAGGCGCCAGATTGGAATCTTCCACTCGGCCATAGTAACAACGTAATTAGCTTTTTTCCTTTTCCCATTGTCATTACATACATTATAAAGCCGAAGGAGTGCAATTATAAATAATAGTCATTTATTGCGGGGTCCCGGACCCTAATACAACACAGGTAAAAAGCATCTGACGCGTTTCTAAAAACATTAGAACTTCGAAACACTTCTATTTTGTTAACGAACTTACCTATCGATGGCAGTATAATAGCGTGTTCGGTTATTCAATTAACTAAAAGCTTAATTAATTGAATTGTGTATTCCCATCTACGTTCATTCTTTTGCCTATTCTCGACAATTTTATCGGTAATAATTTACCGTAGTGGGATTAAATCGGTGAAGTTTCGGTTATTGAAATTGGGTTCTTAATTAGAAAAGTAGCATGATTATTATTCGTGATTGCGTGTTAAAATAACCGTGAAATGAAATATATATCATTACAAAATAAGTTCTAATACTGGGGAATTGATCGTTTACATCATATTGTTTCTGAAAAATGCCTCAAACAACGTCAACAAAATTATCTTTTTTCTTCTCTCTTTTGCTGGCTGTATTAGTAGTCGTACCATTCACACACAATTTTTTACACATTAAAAGGATTATGATCTACCTCAGTAGGATTATATTCGTAAATGTAGCCTTTGTAATCTGACAAGTAAGAGTAATAATTATTACTCTTACTTGTCGGGGGAGCGGGGGGAAGGGTTCGGTGCAAAAACCGGTCAGCTCCACTTTTTTAAATTTTACAGTATTAACAAAAAACTGTTTTTTTAAGTAGGAAAACTTAACAAACGAAAAAATCCATTTTTGAATTATGGAAAATATTACTATGAAACATTTGCTTATAAAAAAATATAGAAATATAATTTTCCTTTTGTTAAATATAATTTTTTTCAAAATGGAGCTGTCCGTTTTTTGTCCCAAAATAAGACAGCAAGACTCATTACATGACAAAGAATTGGTTTATTTGTAAAATAATAAGAAAAAATAAGTTTAGAACATCTCAATTTCTACGTCCTCATCGTCACTATCCATATTTTCTTGAGATATTTCTGGACCAACAGCATTAAATACAATATCGTAATACCACTGATCATTCTTAGGTACATAGGCTTCAGCCAGAGACCGAACATTTTGAAGTTTTTTTTGTTTGATGGGTAGGCGATAGCTGTGATATAGTTTTTCTGACGGTAATGAGTATGGAGCGGATGATTTTTTGAAAGCAAAATCAGAGAATAACGTTAGACCTGTAGATACACTGCACTTTACTACGCTGGTTTTTTCATACTTGAATACACGATATTTTGAAATAGAAAATTTCTCTTTTTCTTTGTTTGTAACACTCTTCTTCATGAAACCTTTGAAATGTTCACGAAAGTTGAGAATCATATCCTGACTCACTTCTATTACTGTAAATTTTTTAGACGTCATTCTGACTAAATCTATCCAACCTTTGGGCGTATAAACTACTTCTTTCCTACGCTTTTCTTTTTCTATCAAGCCGAAAGAACGATCGCATGGTAAAAAGCTGTGTCCTGGTTCTGGAAATTGATGCGCTATTGCCCTAATATTTCTCCCAGTAGTATTAATATACGTGTGTAAAAAGTGCACCAACACAGAGTTTTTGTTTTGGGCAAAGCAGTTATCAGAAAATAGATGTAGTTCACTTACAGTCGGTGGAAGAAAAGTGTCCATGTAATGGAGCAGAAAACTGATGACTTCATTGCTTCCCTTTTTAGCGGTAATTTCATCGTACATATAAAATTTGCTTTCACTCGTTTTCGCTGAATGAACACAAAAGTTGTAGACCCATAGCTGTCTTTTATAAAATACATCTCCGGAAGGAGTGTGTGGTAAAGGCATGTTTTGCTGATAGTCGAAACATAGAACCTCAACGGCTTTTTCATTTTTAGCTCGAGCAGATTTTTCTTTTAGCGACGTGTAAAATGCTTCTGCTTTTGCCAAATGGAGAGTTTTTTCCTGTTGCAATTTGGACTTTGCTTCTAGGTCTTCTTCGGCTACAATACTATTCTCTAACTTATCACATTTTTGACAAGTGTCCGATCTAGGGTTTCCGAAACTTATATTGTAGTTATAGTTAAAATGTCTATAATAAAAATCATACGAAACTTTTGGATCTATGTTCTTTCCATCTTCATAAAGTTTATACTGCTCTGGCTCATATTTGGCAAGATACAACCTATGTAACTTTTTAAATTTAATTCAGAAGACAAATAATATCTTTTTTCATTATCGCTCCTGCTGTAGTGTGAACGTCGTCTAGGAAAACTCCTAATATGTTCATCAATCTGAGCAACGATTTCATCCGATATCTTGTTAGCCCTGTTTCCGTGTCTTCCGCGACCATCTTGTTTTGCTGTTAAATCTCCGTCTTTCAATTTTGTAGCAACGCCGTTAACTCGATGTTTTGATACCCCGTGAACAGAGCAAAAGGCCTTTTTACATACTACATGTGTTTCTGTACCTAAACGAATCTGAAAAAAGAAAATATACGTATGTGTTTTAGCAAATATGACACATGACACATGCAAAACATGTTTTGAGTTTCATAAAAGATATATTCATACAAATATTTCTCTACAAAATTAAATATAAAACTTACCTTGTAATGAAATGCGATGCTTCTTGCACTGCCTCCTCCTGTTTTAACCCTACGACGCTTTATCGTTTCTGCAGATATTAAGCCTGCTAAATAAATATCTTGTTTGTGTTTGTCACCTATGTTACAAAACTGCTTCAGAACACTCTGCATTTGAACATCATTTATTTTCGAAAAGCACCTGTACTTGCATTTACAATCTGGTCCAGTCATTCTTGCAGATATTTTTTTATTTCTCCAGTTAACATGTTCTTCTCCTTTAGCTTTTTTACTTTTTGTTACATTACGTCTCCATGCAATGCTATTTCTTATTCTTTTTTTTCCTTTATTTTTATTTATTCCGCTTGTTCCAGGACCCTCGTGCACACTCCTATCATCCGAAGGAATATATTCACTACCGCTATCTTGAAAGAGCTCTGGTTCCGATTCACTGCTTGTATTATCCATTATACTGAACAATGCTGGCACAGTTAACAAAATACACAAACTTTTTGCACAAACTAACCTCACGAACGCTCCAACAAATTGGAACAAAATCAGCTGATCGGCAAGATCACGTGCTTCGCCACATATTTACACGAAAACAGCTCCATCTGTGATTTGTGGCAAGAAACAGACAGCTCCGGAGCTGCCCGGTTCTTGACCCAAAAGACAGTTGAGACAACTCCGTTTATAGATGTGTTTCCTTTTATATGCTATGGAGCTGTTTGTTTGTTATTCCAAACGATTCAGCATGCAACGTAGAATAAATCCAACTAAAAAATAATTTTCGAACAAAAAGTGGAGCTGACCGGTTTTTGCACCGAACCCTTCAAATTAGTTTCTGTTTCAATTTATGAAACTGCCTATAATTTTTTCCTAATCCTCGTGAATGCTGTAATATCATTAATATTGTTCAAAAATAGGAAAATTAGTCGAAATCTTTTGTTTATGAAGTGTACAGTACGAATCTTGCATCTATGGTCGAGGCTCGGATTAATCACGAACAGAATCAGCTCTATAATTTAAAAATCATAACAGTTAGAACAGTGCTCTCGCAGACGTTTTTGGAGTAGATTTCATGCTCTATAAAAAAAGTCTCCAACGTTTTTTGATATCTTCTGTCGAACGAAAGGGGCAATTAAGGCTATTTTTGCGATATTTTTCCTTTTTTTTTGCAAATCCAGTTTAAACCCTATAAGAAGTCAAGAAAACTTGTAAGACCTTTTTTGTAGAGCATGAAATTTTCTACAAAATTAATGTCGAGGAGAGTACTATTCTAGTTATTACGGTTTTCAAGTTCTGGAGCGAATTTTGTTCGTGCCTAAGCCAAGCACCGACCATAGGTGCATGATTTGTACAGTATATACAGAGTGCGCCATGGGAAACGGACGTTTTTGGGATAACTACACCGGAAAGAGTGGGAGGGGAGAGCCGAGGCCGTTGGCGCCCTCCCCTGACCGTGCAAATTAATGTTTTTATTATTATTCTTATTTTTAATGTGTGGTGGGTGCTTAGTTGCAGTGACTCCGTATGGTGTATTACTTGTCTGGCTATCACTGCAACTCTTGCGGTGTAGTATTGGTGTGTGTAAGTTGTGTTTAAATGGCTTTATGACAGCATTTTATGATGACGCGTTGTTAATCACTTTGCTCCCAACAGCGAATGACAAGTCGATCCGGCATTAAACTCTCTGAAAAAATGTCACCGTCCCTCCAGAGTATCGAACCCCGGCACCTATCGTCCTCTCACAACGATAGTCAGCCGTCTAACCACTGCGGCCATCGACCCGTTTTTTAGTTTCAATCATGCCGCTGTGGACGTTGGAGCATCGTATTTTCGTGTATGATAGTTTTATGAGAAGCAGTGAATCAGTAACGGAAGTTCAACGTCTCTTTTGTCGGAGGTTTAACGTTCCTCGCCAAGCGGAGACATACCGAGTCGGAACATCATATTGGGATGGGTTAATGCACTTCGTGGCGGAGGCAGTTTAAAGTTTAATTAGAGAACTCCAGAGAACTCTTTGATAATGAGCGATAAGGCTCATTTTCATCTTAATGGTGTTGTGAATCGTCAAAACTCCCGATGTTGGGCCTCCGAAAATCCACAAACTCTACATGAAACGCTACTACACATCCCCAAAGTTAGGGTGTGATGCGGCATCGTGACTTTTGGTGTCATACTTCTTTGAGGAAAACAGGAAGACTATGACCGTGACAGCTGATCGTTACGTGAGTATGGTGAACAACTTCTTGAGAACTGAGCTGAGAGGACGACGAATCAATCTGCGAAATGTTTGGTTCGAATAGGATTGAGCTACGGCCCATACTGCCCGAGTGTCGATGGCTGCTGTTAGACAACTGTTCCCTAATCGTATTATTTCCAGATTTGGTGATTTGCATTGGCCTCCTCGCTCACCTTTCAATGTGTGATTTTTTCTTGTGGGTGTATCTAAAGCCTCATGTATATGAAACTGACCGTCATACACTGCCCGAACTGCGACAAGCAATAGAGCAAAACATCGCTCAGATCGATCGTTAGCTATTGAAGAGAGTGAAAGCTACATAACTTCAGATTTGTGACCGTGAAAATGGACACCATCTTAATGATATTATTTTTTGTACATAGCTAACTCAAACTGCATGTTCTGACCTACTCATTACTGCCAATAAAAATTTTTTAAACCCTAAAATAGTGGAGGACCGTTCATTTGCAAAACGTCCGTTTCCCATGGTGCACCCTGTATATGATATAGTTGATTCACAGGCCGCCCTTTTCAAGTGTTGGGCGAGATTGCGTTTCCAGCTTGAAAAATTCCGAGTCTATACATGGTCGATGTTTCGTTGACAGATAGACTTCCTGGTTCTCTTTTACAGATGTCTGACGACTGCGTTGTCATATTAAAATTGGCCAAGTTGTTCGTATACATACAAGATTAATACACCGTTGGAAAAATGGGACGACCACACCAAGTGTAATTTGAATGTGCAATTCTAATGCAAGAACGGTGTAGCCCTGCTGGCAGGGGATGCGTCCTTAACGAGAGTATTCCCCGCAAGCAGCACGTACTGGCCATAAATCGGTTCAAGACCCGTGAATGGCCATTCCCTGATAATATTTGCTAAATACTAAGCTATTTTGCTTATTGAGTGGCTTGGCACCCATCTTATACAGCAGTTATTTGAGCTTCCTGCACACTGAATCAAAAAAAACATTTCTACAGATTAATTTTAATGTATGCGTTCCAGAATGCTGGTTTAAATATTTTCCACCCTGCCTTTCGAAAAGGTCACACAACAGATCGCATACTATCTCTGCACGAAGAAACATGGAGTCAATAAGTCGTTGTATTGTAGCGGAAGGGATGACCAACCATGCTGCTTCAACTTACTTGGATAATTTCTCAACATTAGCTGGAGAAGCCGGATAGTAGCCGACCGATCATATCTCAGACATACTCGATCAGATTCCTGCTAGCGAAACAGCTACAAGTTGTCTTGAGAAGGCGTGCTGTGGTCACCCGGAGCCATTCCGCTTGCGACTAAAGGCGCGTACATACTTGCTCATCCCATTCTTGTCATCCCCGTGGCATTGCCGTTAACCACTCGAGATCACACACGACTTCACGGAAATATCTGTCATGTACATATCCAGAACCATTCGTAACTCAAACCTGCTTAGGTATCGCGAATGCTATTTCATTAGGTACAAAATACAACTACATAGTCCCTCTTTGCATCGCAGTAAAAACGGGTAAGTTCTCCCACCTGCTTCGGTTTCCATGCCGACTCAGCTATAGAAAAATTCAAAACTCGTTGCATCAATTCTCGAAGACCAAATACGGATGGACTGAAAACAAAAATTAATTGAGAAAACCTATTCAAAAAGTTAAGAAAAAGGTTTGAAAAAATGAAAGAATTTTGGTGAATAGGTTAGAAAGGTTGTTCTTACTTCTGACCAAATTCCACATTTGCTGCAACATTAGAAATTTTGGAAGAAGGCCCAAGTTCTGTTAGCTAACGGCAGAATTTAAAGAAAAAATTTAAAGTAGAAATTTAAAGAATTGGTATTGAATTGGACAAAATTTATTCAACAGAGGGAACTATTCATCCCACTGATAACGCTGTTTAAAACACCCTACCAAAAAAACTGAAGAACTCTTAGAGAATATCACATACAGGTTATTCACGAGTCCGCCTCTGACGATGTTTCAGCCGATGAATTGGAAGCCCAAATTGATGATAACCTGATCCACCACTTATGAAAAAATTAATGGTCGAAGAGAGAACAATCACAATTTAGAGATAAGGAGAAAGTACATAACTATCGGCCAATTACATTGTTGTCTTCCATTGCCAAAATACTCGAACGTGTAGTCTTTAACAGGGTTTACAACTTTTTTCTTAAATATAAAATTCTTTCTCCGAAGCAACATGGCTTTCAAAAAAAAACGTTCGACTAACACAGCGGTGTTAGACTTTTTAAACCGATTATATTGTGAAATTGATTTGTCCAGGAAAGCGATTGGAATATTTATGGATTTAAGCAAGGCTTTTGATTTAGTTAATCACGAACTATTATTAAATAAAATGCATTATTAGGGCCTTCGAGGAGTAATTTATAGTTGGTTCTCTTCTTATCTTTGTGATCGTCATCAAGTAGTTGAGTTTGAAGGCAAAAAATCAAGCTATCTTTACAACGAACGTGGTGTTCCGCAGGGCTCTGTATTGGGACCCTTACTTTTCTTAATATTTATTAATGACCTACCAACCATTTCTACGGCGGGTAATTTGGCCCTATTTGCTGATGATGTGTCATATGTATATGCCGGAGATAGTATTGACGAAACTCTCATAACTGTCAAAGAAATGCTGTATAAATTTTTCAATTGGTTTCATTTCAAATGAACTTTGTTTAAATGAGGATAAAACGGTGTTCATGAATTTTACGCCCAGATCTAATACGGCAAACGTCAGTTATTAATAAAATTAAATAATAAATCCTTAAAACAGGAAAAATCGATGAAGTTTTTGGGTTTGTACTTTGATTGCTGTATTGGCTGGGATACCTATATTGATAACCTTTGTAGTGGACTGTCATCCGTTTGTTATGCTTTATTCAGGCTCGCGGGATTGGTAACCAGGGATGTGCTGTTAACTTATTACTTTGCTTGTTTTCAGTCTAAATTGACGCAATAGCTTACTGGGGAAAATCTGCGAAATCGCGACGAGTTTTTCAAATTCAGAAACGCGCTCTACGTAATATGGCTGGTGTGCCAATGTGTTCTTCTTGCCGACAGCTATTTAAGGAATTTAACATTCTACCGCTGCCATGTGTATATATTTTTCATGTTTTGTGCCTTGTTAGAAGTAATATCGAAAACCTCGCAAAAAATAATTTCAACCATAATTATCATACAAGGTATGGTAGTGATATTTTAACGCCTAGACATAAAACAACAACTTTCGAGAGTAATCCCATGTATGCTGGAATTAGACTTTGTAACAAATTGGGAGCTAAAATTAAAGACGTCATAAATACAATCATATTTAAGCAAATGGTTAAATCCTACCTTCAACAGCACTGTTTTTATAATATTGATGAATTTTTGGAGGCCTAATAAGTTTATTACACATATTTGTAAATTAGATATACACATTAAATGTTTTGTTATATGTGCTAGTTGTAAGTTTTTAAATTGTAATACACATATTGACATATCCCATATTACTATACATGTGATCTAAGGGACAAATAAAAAAAATAATTAAATAAATAAATAAATGGAGATTTCTCTAAAAATATCTAGTCCCAGCCTGTACTGACGCCACTGAATAAAAAATTTAAAAAACTCCTATATCAAAAAATAGCTGTTGTTGCTTAGAAGGCATATGCCAAATTTTATTAAAATATCTAGAAAGATATTAAAGTTATGATAAAAAAACGATTTTTTTCTCAAAACTTGAATACCCTGTAGCTCAAAATTTAAGAGGTTTAGGACATAGGTTTATTTGAACTTTTCCTCTTAAAATCACGTAAAGATTAACACCCTTAAGGATCACCATCTTCTACTAAAACACACTGTATAAAAACTTGTCTTGTCTGGAGTATTTTGTACAATTACTACATAAAACTGAAAAGTAATCTTATTTAAAGAAAAAACGTATATCCTAAAAATTAAAAACTCATTAGAGAATAAATCGATTCTCATACAGATTACAGATATTACACGTTTGCAGGCGGCAAATTAGATAGACACTATTTTGATTCAAATCGAGTTTAATCCGTAGAAAAGGTAGAGATGATATACAGTACAGATAATTACAGTTCGTGTAAAGTAAGACAATTACGGTTTTTGCATAATGGCAACGTTACCAGCCGTTTTTCATTCCCACAAAATTTTTCCGAAAAAATTAGAATAATAAATGTTGAAAGTGTATCCGTACGTACACATTAACCTCGACCGTAATTTAAATATATCGCATACGTTTGTTTCAAAATCGTATGCAGCACTCAGGCGTTATGAATGTGAAATTATAACGTGCACAACAAAAGGTTAGTAATTATGCTATTTTGTACGTTCAAAAACCAATATTTTATAGCGCGTCTAGACGAATGTGTAATTAAATTATTAGCCTAAGAACAATGCTGTTGCGGACCGCATTAACTCAAAGAATTATAACGTAGAAACGATTTTAAGGGTCTTTAGAGGGTCGGAAGGATGGTAGGGACCGCATCGTATTCCATTTAATACATGTTCCTATTTGTTAAGAACTAAGAAGATCATTATGTTATTAGAGAGGACCCGCTTTAGGCGTTAGAGTCGTTAAAATTAAAATTTTCTTGGAAAATAACCGATCTACGGGTTAAAACAACCCCTAGTGAGACTAATTATATTTTATGTCTACCTAAATGTCTGAGGTAAATCGCCTTAAACGGAAACTTTTTATGATCCTGCTATAATGTACGTAATAGTTTCCTAAAATAATAGGAATCGAAATTATGCAAAGAACCCAAAAAAACATAATTATTAAAATACAACATTTCGCGATAGATTGGAACCCATTCTTTAAAAACGTTATTAACGAATGCAAACCGTATCATTCGTTTCAAAAAAAAATTCTCTCCTCAGTTCTGCACACCTCGACGAATTCGTTGAGTAGTGCAAATTGATTGCGGCTTTCTGCAGCGTGAAATGTATACGGCAAAAAACAAAGGACACCGTCATTTTAATTAAAAGATGACAACGAAAAGCAAGAGTCAAGCGGTTCGCCGATCGGCCCCTAACATGTTCCCATACACAACATCTCAAATAAAATTCATCGAAAGGAGTTTCTGTTTAAAATCAAGAACGCGTGACAAATTGAGAAGAAATTGTGTTATACCTGTTTGTCCGCGGGGGGAACTATTTCTGCATTGTAGTGTACATATAAGAGGATGTTATAGGTATGCAGCGAGGCTCCCTAAAAATATAAGAAAAATGTTAATGCCATAACAACAAAGCGTGCATCACGGATGCAATCTATATTACCGACGCTCTCCCCTTTCATGCACATGAAATATAACGCCATAAAACTATTGATCCTGTTGCGGGGATTCCAAGTATATTTGAAACATACGTAGACAATACGGTCCCGAGGGTACCCTTGTAGATGATTGCGGCGCAGAGTTACCAACATGGCCGAAAGAAAATTGTTGTTTCGTCTTTTCCGAGTGTTGTAAAGTGAGGGTGGAGGGAAGGGTGGACGGTTGCGGCATTTACCTCATGGTATTTGCCGAGGTTCATTTTTAGCGGAAATTGGAGCTCGGTTCCCTTTTGTCAATCCTGAGACGCTCACTTTTGCTCAATTAGGACGGTCTGCGGTAACGTTCCTTTTCAGATTACTGGCCGTATTGTGATCGGTCGCAAAAAATTATTATTATGGAGGAATGCGATATGAACGTCTCATTTATATTGGAGTTTATTTTTTTTCATTGATTTCGACGTCGAAATAATTATATTCCAAGAACGATTCCAAGACTAACACAGTAATACAAAACAATTGGCATGGAATTTTAAAAAATAAAACTTTTACAATAAATTAAATTGTTTATTTAGTTTAAAAACCAACCATCATACCTCCTCGAAAGCAACTTTGATAGAGGGCTATCTATTCGTTTTAGAAGAACCATGGTGCTCTAATCATTATCTGCAGGATATTGGCTCGCTATTAAGTCTTCATCAAGTCTTTTGATTTGCTTTTTTGGTGGAATTGGTATTGATCAAGATAGAAGAGAAGAATGATAACTTCAATGGCATAAAAAAAAACTTGCTAATAACTCTGGTTGTTGAGCAAAAAACGTGGCATGTTGTTAATACATACAGGTTGTTTCTGAATTGATACGAAAGATTTCAAAGGGTGATTCTTTAGCAAAAATTAAGGGGAGTCTTTCATATAACTTTTTGTTTACCACCCTTTTCCTTCCAAGTTACAGCCCTTTAAAATTAGGTAAAAAAAATTGTTTTTATTTAATATATCCACTTTGGAAAAAATTTAGAACAATAAAATTTGGCAGATAACTGATGCTAATAAAATGGCAGTTTTTGAGTATTTTTGTTACCCTAAAATGTAATCACAAGGGGCTGAAAAAAAACAACTCCTATAATATTTTGCATCAGAACTTTTTAAGGCGCCTATATTTTGTTATTTAAAAAATTGATTCATTGTTTCATTCTTCTAAATTTTTTCAATGTGGATAAATTAAATAAAAAACAAATTTTTTACCTAATTTTAAAGGGCTGTAACTTGGAAGGAAAAGGGTGTTGAACAAAAAGTTATATGAAAGACCCCCCTTAATTTTTGCTAAAGAATCACCCTTTGAAATCTTTCGTATCAATTCAAAAACGCCCTGTATATAACGCGATACCGATGTTGTGGAAATGATCCTATTTTTCGGGACGCATCATTACTAGCGACGAATTTTGGATGTTCTGGAATGACTTCAATCTCTTCAAAACCAACAAGAGTAAGAGAGCAACAAGATGTTCTTCTGCGTGGCAGATCATTTCAATAAACGACTCTTTGGTCAGTAAAAACATTGCTGTGGTCCCTCAGATTAGTGTCTCCTCAAACTTAAATCCTTATAGTTGAAAAGAAGTACATAGCTGTACACGTTAGGTTTAAAAGGGAAGTTAATGGGATTGCAGCTATTGGCGTTAGAATTGAGAAGACGTGACCTTTTTTTCCAGTAATAGGCATTAAAAGGCATTGATAATTAAAAACTAAAGCACTCGAGCTAAAGCTCTCGTGCTCTAGTCAAATTATTAATGCCAATTTTGGTCTCGGCAAATTGACCATAGCGCACACTCGAAAAATTGATCACAATGAAATAGTCGACTATTTATCAAGCTCTCGTTATATTATCTTTGAAAATCATTAATATAAATCAAATTAAGTAATGATATTTTGGATGGTTTTGTATGTCTCTTTTATAATTAACAGTATTATGTGTCCTTTGAATGTGAAACATTTCGAGGAATAAACGAATTGACCATCTATTTTCCTTTTCCAAAATAGTAACGTTGTCAAAATTAAATCTATGTTTCAAAGAAGTGCTATGTTCTGACAATGCTGTCTTCTTAGATGAGTGTTGACAATCCAAACGATGTTATCTCATTCTTCTGTCTAGATATTGAGAGGTTTGTCCAACGTATATGGAGTTACGGTCTTGACATGGATTAGAGTAAACCAGACTGGATTGCAATGGTTTTTGGGGTGGGAGATTTCCCCTTGGAGAACATGATTTTCAACGTTTTGATGTTGTAAAAACCTAATTTGATCGGTAAATCCTTGAAGAGAGAAAATATTTTTTGAGTCGATTAAGGGAAATTTACAGTACGTGATGACATTTTCGTGGGGGGTGTTATTGAAAGGGGGACTGTTCAAGGAAGTCAAAAAATCTTCAGTAGACTCCTCATGGGTGTTATTGTTGGAGGCAATAAGAAAGGATTCAAAAGTTTTCTTGGATACCCATTATTTATGAAAACGCTGTTTAATCGAGACAAGTTATTTTCCCTGAAGGAGGGGTGTGAAATTTGGGTAAGTGCTTGGTTAAGTGCTGTGATGTTGTTTAACTTCCTATTTCCAAAATTGAAACTTCACCACATCCCTCCTGCAAAAAGGACGCTCAAGGAGATCTATAGCCGAAGATCTCAACACTTCGAAGTCTGCCGTTCATCGTGCCTGGAAATGCTTTCAAGAGAGGTGCCTTTCCAAAAGAGGATCTGGACAAGGCTAAAAGCGTAAATCAACTCCCGAACAAGATTAATATTTAATCAATTTATTGCACTACCCATCGATTCACATGTACCGATTGAAACCTGGTAAATGACATTCGAGCTGCTCATAGGGTGGAAGTATATGAAGAAGCCATTAGAAGAAGGTTCAGGGAGAACGGTTTACGATCTAGGCTACCAATCAAAATACCTTGTTTGACCAGGGAATGTACTGACGTACTAATGTACCGATTGAGATCTGGTAAATGGCATTCGAGCTGCTCATGGGGTGGAAATGTGCAACGAAACCATTAAAAGAAGGATCAGGGAGAATGGTTTACAATCTACGCGCCCAGGCGAAGCACCTTCTCTGACCAGAGACCACAAACAAGCGAGATTAAGGTTTGTCACAGAGGATGAATCCAGATTTCGCCTAACTCAATGCAATGGACGAGTTCGTGTCTGGAGACCTATCGGAGAGCGGTACAATAATAATAATAATAGACATTTATTTCCACATACAAAAGTAACAGAGAGCAAGGTGTGAAATCAGCGCCCAATAGCTGGTTGCTGTACTCCCTAACACACTTTGAGAAAAACAGTAATACTCGTATAAATGAAATAGAATGTGCATCCGTAAAGTTATCTTACAAACTAAATAAATTCTGTGACGCCAATACTGATGGTTTACAAATAATGAAATTGTATAAAATGAAAAATCGACTGTAGGAAAAATAAAAGTGATCATATAATAATAATAATAATAATAGTAATAATAATAATAATAAGGAATAAGTCCAGTTTGAACTATGCACCGAAACATACACTCCTGCACCCACATTTAAACTTTGGGGAAGGTAGTAATTTGACATTACTCGGAAGAGAATTCCATACTTTAGCAATTTGATATGAAGCTACGTTGAAGGAGTGCAATATGATGGACCGGTGGAGTAAGCGTTCCTTTGAATCTGAGATTTAAAATAAGAACATGTGTGCGAAATGAGATTTTAGCAAATAGGTAACAGGATCGTTTTGTTGTCATAACTCTGTGAAAAAGACAAGCGGCTCTGGTGCACTTCTGTATGTGAGAGTCAAATCTAAACTGAGTATCTAAAATCAATCCTAAATTTTTATGTTCGCATTTAATTAGAAGCTGAAAGGCGTTAATTGAAAATTGTGCAAATGTCAAGAATGCAGGAACAACCGATTTAGATGGGTTAATAGCCAGAGCAAGTTGAGCTGCCACATCAGAAATCTTCAGCATTAATAGCTTTAATGGCAGCTTGACTATCAACATAGCGAAAAGAGTGGTACAGTTGCATGTCGTCAGCGTTCATATGCAGTTTGCAGTTGCTGACGTAAGTGGAGAATGAAGCCGTGTAAATAATAAATAGAAGTGGTCCCAAGATAGAGTCTTGAGGTACCCTACGCCAAATATGTATAGATCTAATATTAGATATGTTGCAATTTAAAACGAAGACATTACACCCTATCACTAAAATAAGACGAGAATAATTCGACACAATATCGTCACAGTACAGGAAGTGGATGGTTTTGGAGATGGCCCGGCTACCACCACGTATGGCATACGTCAGGATGTTGGGCTGTCTTTTCTTCTTGCTACGCTACCCTACATCTCCCCTCCCTAGCATTCCTGCTAGGATTAGGAGTTCGGGGGGTTTGTTCCAACTGCCTGTCGGTTACGTTCATGCTCTTCTTTTTCTTTCATAATTTTCTGGAACATCCTGTGAATGGACCTCCAGCACTGCTCTGAAGATATCATAGTTTCGGCTAGATTCTCAGGCACCAGTGCCTTGCCGATCTCGCTAAAAGTACTTTGCCGTGTACGGTGCCATTTGACACAATGGAAGGCTGTGTGTTCGGCCGTGCCTTGTTCTCCGCTGTAGATGCAGCTGCCATCGCTATCTTTCCCGAACCTCAGCGCGTATGCTCTAAATACTCCGTGTCCAGTGAGTATTTGAGATAGATAATAGTCTATGGATTTGAACTTGCAGTTCAGCCACGGCTTTATGTTAGGGATAATCCTCTTCGTCCACTGCGCCTTATCGGTGTTCTCCTCCCAACCCTTCTGCCACTTATCAATGGTTATGGCCCGCGCCATGGCTCGACACTCCGTACCCCCTTTCTCGTGGACATATTTGCGCTCATGGGCCAGAAGGTCCATAGAGATCACCCCGGCCACTAGCTGGAGTGCAACAGTGGAAGTCGTGCGGAATGCTGACGCCAGCCTAATTAACATCTTCCTCTGTAGTCTATCGGCTATGTTGCGGTATACTTTTTTGTGAAGTGCACTCTCCCAAATAGATGCACCGTACAGCACTATGGAATGCACTACCTCGTTGAATACTTTGCGTTTTGCGCTACTAGGTCGTCTTAAATTTGGCATAATACGCGTTAATTTAGCCACTCTATCTTTCGCTTTTTTTATGGCATATTTCACATGTTCGCCAAAGTAGAGACGCTGGTCCAGAATAATTCCCAGATCTTTTACCTTCTTCGTTGGTGTTATTGTAGTAGTATTTACGCTAAAGGTCACACTTGTTCTGTCTCTTGCGCCCTTAAAGATAACCGCTTCGGATTTTTCCGGGGCGAGTTTCAGGATATTTTCCTCAAGCCAGTTGTTTACCCTTTTCAGGCATTCGTTGTCGTTTTCCATTAAGTCTCGCGCATTATTTGCCTTTATAACCAAGGCGAGGTCGTCTGCATATCCAAATATGTTGGCACCTGTCGTTAGTTCTAGTTGAAAAATATCGTTGAATAATACGTTCCAGAGCGTAGGACCTAATAAAGACCCCTGTGGAACTCCAGCCTCCATACTAATTGTCTCCTTCCCTACCCGTAGCTCTCTATCGTTTAAGTAGTCCCCTATCACGTTTGTGAGGTAGCTTGGTATACCCTTCCATTCCAGTTTGGCTATTATTATTATTATATTCGCACGTCTAGGGTTATCAATGCACACCACTTCTCTTGCCAGCTTTGGACCGCGGTTTTCACTGCCTCAACTGCATGGAAGAATTTGGATTATTTATTATCTCAAAATTATAATTCTCGAGAATTTGGTACACAAGAAAATACAAAATATGTAACTGAAATATGTATGTGGACACCACACAATATTGAAGGAGAGACCAAAGAATTCCTTATGATCCACGTTCAATTTTATACTTCCCTTTAAACGTATCCCAGACATCCTGTAATACCATTCTGCACAATCCATCCAGTCATAAAACTAGCAATTTTTGCAACGCTTAATCATCCGAGGCGATTCCCTTTTCATCCCGTGCACACCTGGTCGTCGTCCACGGGGTCGAAAATTGAGATTTACGCTTTTTACGACCACTTTCACCTCCGCCATATATATATCTCTCGTATAGCTAGCAGTAGGATATAACCGTCGCTTCGGTTCAATTCGTAGGTGCCTATCTTAAATAAAAATAAAAACAGAATCGCGTCTGCCGGGGGAATATAAGAAATAATGCAATATAACCCCCGGACGATATATCGTCCTAGTAATCCTCAGGTATATCTTTACTGCAACGATGGGGAGTCTAGGGAAAATGAATAAAGCAGAGGTTCTCAAACGATGACTTCGTAGTCTTCATATAACACTTCGGTTTAAATTTATATAAACGTAATAAACTTAAAAATGCAATTACACCATCATTTCGTATTGTGGTACTTCTAATTCTTGTAGGCTTCAATGTCTTCTTCTTGTTTTAAAACACGTTTTAACAGTATTATAGTAAACATGCTCAAACGCACACACACACACAAACGATTTTAAATGCTTAATATTCAACATTTTGATATCCGCTTGCGCTTATTAACGTTTTACGACGACCCTGTCTCGTAAATGTGTGTGTGCGTTTGTAGCGCCGGGCCACGCTTAGCGGAAATGTCTCCGGCCCGCCCAACCATCGTCGGCTCGTCTGTGAACTTGCCAAATTGCCGCTTATACCGACCATAAGGATTTGTATTGTCGATCTGCCGCACTAATTAGCTTTCTTATTTCTGTGGAATAACAAACACACCACCTCCAGTACAGACCGGTACATGAATCTCCAGAGGCGACCAATGCCGAAAGCTGATATATACGAGGTACGTGGAATAAGTTTTCATCAGGAATAATTGCTATATTGTACCTAAACCTCGAAATCTACAAGAGACTATTATAAACAAATTCAATTAATATTTTCCGGAATTTTTTTTAAATGTTAAAAATATCATAACTTTAAAGTATGCCATGAATAAGAATTTTTGTACAGACCTCGTAACAGAATTGGCGAGAAAGTAATACGTCTGTAATTTTGAAAGTTCCCGGCTTGCGTTAATGAAACAGTAATATCGCCTAAATCGTCTTGGGTGGGCTGGCGATTCGTAGCTTGTGACTTTTACTTAAATTATTGGGTTATGTGAATTGAAGCTGATGCATACCTATGTATAAAATTAAGTATGTACGAAAATAGTTGGCTAACCAAGTAATTTTACATAAATTTCTGGATCTTTTTAACTTCAGATATCTTTCCACTTGCAGATCTTTAAAATAGGAATGAATTAAAAAATGAAAAACAAAATTAAAAAATCAATTTACTCCGGAATAAATTATGTTGTCGTTAAAAATACTTCTTCTATGGAAGAAGTTGAGATTTAATATACTTTGGGATTTTGACAATTAAGAAATCCGAAGAACTAGCCATACATAGGGCGCCTGTAGTTATGTCCTTACGTTCCTTTTTTATGTACATAATTTGTTCTTTTGGCGGTACAAAATGTATTACTCAAAAAAATTGAAATTGATTGCAAATTCGAAAACACTTTTTTAAAATTTTTTCTTTCTAAAATAAATACATTGGACGCTTCAAACATTTTATTTTTATATAAGGAAAGTGGATCCTCATCTTCGATTTTACGAAGTATTCTGCTAACATTTTTAAGCTGTTGGACAACGCTATAGTCAAGCTTTTTCACAGATTTCTTGATTTTCAAAGTAAGTTTGTCGGTCGTTTTGGCTTCCTATCCTTTCTTGTATACCTCTTGGTACAAGAAATTCCAAAAATCATCGATTGGCCTAGCTTTTGGAATACTTGGTGGATTTATTTCCTTCGGGACAAATGGGATATTATTTTCTGTTAGCCAACTGATAGTCCTTTTGACGTAATGGGTAGTTGCGTTGTCAGGCCAGAAAATAATATCGCCGTTCTTGTGTTTATTTGAGGATATGCGTCTCACTTTTAATTCAAACCCTTGAATCTTGAATAGGCAAATGAGAAATTGCACACCAGACAAGAAATAAATCGTCTGTTATCAGGGGTCATCGCAATATTGTCCGCATAAGAACGCCTATTTTGTTCACTTTTACTCCATCCAAACGTAAAATATTTTTCATCGTCAAATCGTTCAAATAATTAACAAAACACGGTTCTTCAAAATCTTTCGTCGCAACAATCGACAAATGGCAAGTACTTCATGTAGTTGTTTCTCAGTGTATTTGGGAACTATCGCACGTTTGTGATATGTCCAGTTTCTTCAAATTTTGACAAATTTTGTTTCTTTGGAAACATGAAAATTTCGTGTTAAAGTGCGTGTTCGATGCAAAAATGATTTTTTGTAGCGTCTTTCAGTTTTTCCGGTTCATTTCTATTTAATATTATTTTTCTGCCAGGTTTAGTAATTCCATCAGCCGACATTCCTTTGCTGTATCCTGAGAAAATTGAATAAATCGTTCTATGGCTGACATTTTCTTGTAGAAAATGATGCAAAACAATTTTTTTGTGTGTTGTCAAAGCAACTTATACACACTTTGGTTTAAATTGTTTTGATCTACGACTTTCAACTTCTCTCTTTTGAAATTTTATGCGTCTACTTTGTTGGCATATGTTACTAGGCAAATATAGTAGGTATAGTGTCTCACTTTTAATCTACCCACTCGACGTGGACACTCTGTATAAGCTGGGGACGGACTCGCGATGACTCATCAACCTGCTGAGCTGCTTTCAAAACAGAAAATCAGGTTAAAATCAGCTGAAAATCAAGTCACAAGCAACTCATCTGATTTTCAAAGTAACTCACTTGGTTGATGAGTCATCGCGTGGACGTATATAGTGGCCGTCTTATACAGGCTGTCCACGTCGAGTGGGTGGATTAGAAGTGAGCTGATATACCTCTATTATTATTGGACACTTCCGAAACCAGTTTCCTCCGGTAGTAAAGGAGAAATGTTGCCCTTAATTTCAGAATAGACGCCATTTGGTTTGTAGTGTACAATATGGGCGTTATGTTTCTATGGAAACCTACGGAAGTCCTTTGCTAATTCAATTAACAGGAATGCGATCTGTTTTGTAAGAGAAACAATCCTAATCGAAGACACCTTTCATTCCACACGTGGTGATATATGGTCCTTTGGCAAGTGATGTAGTTAGAGTTAAGTGCAAATCAGAAGCTGATTATCGATTCCTGTTGGAAGGACGAAGATTTTTTTAAATTTTCTCCAATTTTCTTTTATTTAACCATATCTTGCAAGATAGAAGTTGTCCTGAAGTACAGGTTCTGACGCACATCACATTGCAATGCTTCTGGAATCCACATTAAATAAATAACTTTAAGATTCGTACGTGCAATAATTTGATTCAGATAAATCCTAATTAATATATCTATTTTTTGACCTTTATGTACTTATCTTTCAATTCCTGAAATATTTCAACTTGTAGGTCAATAAAACAATTAAATATCAATTTATTCCAGAACATATAATATTATGTTTTATATAGATAGACGACATAATTTTGATTTTCAAAACACTAAAATTTTAAAAAAGAAAAGTAACTATAAAAAAAGATTAATTTACGAATTTATATACATTAAAAAAGATGAAAACGCCGTTAATTTTAGAATTGATATCGCTCATTTAAGTGTTATTTATAAAAATTTAATTCACGCCCGAATTTTATTAATTTTAAGCTCTTCACTAGGTTTTTTTGCCATGTTTTTCCCTAGTCCTTGAACTGAATTGTTAGAGCTTCACAAACAAATAGATTGATATACGAATAATTCAAATCATTTTAATTTTTATAATTGTATTAAACCAATATATCCTTCATTACTATTTGAGAATGTAGTTAAAATTCGATATATTAATGATTTCTTTTTTTAAGATATTTTTCTTAATAGGCATGGCCGTTTATATTATTAGTATTTTGACACATATGAAATGTCAATTTCTTTCACTGAAGATGTCTTATTAACGAAAACATAATATTATATGCTCTGGAATAAATTGGTATTTAATTAATTGTTGTTTTATTAACCTGCAAGTGGAAATATTTCAGGAATTGATAAGATAATTCGTAATAATGATCTCGCCAAAAAAATCAGCGTAATATTTTAAAAGCTCTATTATATTATTCTAGTTAAAATATATCTACAACATCTAAAATTAATACGAACTCCCTACTGAGAATCTAAAACATTAGCGATCTTATTTTAATTTCGCTAGTAGAGCCGGCGCTCATTTTTCATATGTTAATCATCTTTAGTGTTTTGTGGGTTCCCTTCTCTAATATGTTAATGTACGAGCATAGGCAATTGTTTGTCTTAAGAGGCTAACTTGGCGTATTGTTTGTTCCCAAGACGCCAAGTTTCGTGTATATACGGACGTGCTACTTTGCGAAGTCGTGTAACATTAATACCATTAATATTTATGTTCTATGAGAATAGTTCTTAAGTCTTTAGCGTACGCCAAATTTATATGCTATGTGTTTAACGGTGTTATGAGTTAAGATGACGTTTCAAATTCCGATTACTACCGCTACAATATTATAATGATATACATAACTATTAGAATAAAATTTAAATGTTGTTTGGTGCCTCTCCGCGACAGCTAACAGAAAAAATACATAGTCGAATCCAGCTACAATCCGTGGAGGTGATAGGTTGGATATTCTAGATATAATATCCAAAAATGTGACCTACCCCGTCAGTCTCCTTTCTACTTGCATTGACTTATACCAATTTGAAAGAGAACTGTCACATTTGACATTGACAGTACCTACATAATGGCAAACTTTGCAAACCAGAGCTGTAGAGAGCTGCAATGGAGCTTACTAAAGGCATATCTTTATGGCTTCTAAGCGCGATCTCTCTTATTAGAACCAAAACTGACAGACAGGTGGCCACCAAGCAAGATTGAACAAGTCATAGCTAACTAACAAAAATTCAGAAAAAGGGTCCAAAAAACCTGTCGACATGTTAGCAGGATAACATGTCGATCGAAAATTATTGAGAAAACGTGGGCAAACCCTTAAACATTATTGTCAAGCTAAATGGTGTTTGGCATATGTCCAAGGCGTTCAAAATTAATAAAGAAAATTGAGATTATTCACCCAATAGTGATAGAATGTTTTATTCCATGGAGATAAGGCCGGAATTCTGAAAAACCACTTCCATATATCTCAATGTCTACACCATAGTCTTCTTCTTTCAATACCACACGCTGCCTTATATTCCTTATAAATGTTGTACAATTTATAAAGCTCTTTTAATTTCATTTTTCGTTCTACCGACATTGTATTTCAACTACATCCTACACTTTAAAAACAAATAACAACCTAAAATCTCTTTCTAAACGTCAGATTTGTGGTTGTTGGTAATACTGCAAAATTTTTCTCGAATATGCAACCTTTATTTCTAGATTTATAGTTTTCAAACTTCAAGATCGAGGTCTAATTACTAGAAACTACTATGGAAAAAAAGACAAATCTAGTAACCGTGTAGAACAGGCTTTACAGATAAGAGAGATGATGAATACGGTGTTTATCAATACTGCAAGGGATTGCGACTCTGTACGGCATAAGGAACTGCTCCTCGAAATGATCGAAGCGAGTTTGAATCCAAATCTCGTCAGAATAAGTGGGTAAGGGGCCCCCCTTGGGGGCCCTCAACCACTCCTACCCTCAGTTGGTGGTTCATTTATAAGCGGACAAAGTAGAATATTGGATATAAACAGGTACTGAACAGCTTTTAGCAGGTATTGATCGACTTTTTATCAGATTTCGAACAGTTTTGATCAGGTACTGAACGGCTTCTTGTTCATATCCAATATTCTAGTTTGTGCGCTTATAAATAGACCACCAACTGAAAGTAGGAGTGGTGGGAGACGCCCAAGGTGGCGGGTTCCCAATATGCATTTAGCTAGAGATATAGGAGACACACAAAATCTATAAATGGTGTATCAGTGCTGATCTCAAAATAGGGTCTCACACATGAAATGAGAATTAAGTAGGCAGCACCTGCAGAAGTCTGCATAAGCTAAACAATTGACTGTAGTTGTCAAAGTGTTTGTTTAATGCATCAGCAGCACACGTAAGTCGATAGATTCCCAGTATTTAAAAGAAAATGGGTTAAAACAAACAACTTTTCGAAAGAATAAAATTGCTTTTCGGACAAAAGAGTAAAAAATATATTGTTAATCATTTTCGCGCTGAAGGATTTGCTGTTTCTACAATATATACACACTTATGTGTTTGTGAACAAAACCATGAATTATTTACTACCGCAAGGGGTCATGGAAAAAACAAAATGAGTCCAGTAGACTTGAAACAATAAAAAAACACCTGATAAACCGTGCAGGTACATCTTTTAGGATTTAGCAATCAAGTTCAAGGTATCTCATGAAACTGTACGCCGTAATTTATTAAAAATGAATATAAAACATTAAAAACGCGAGTCTGCTCCAAAATATACGGATAAGCAATTACAGAAGATTCTTCCTCGTTGCAGAAAACTAAGACGCGAGATCATCACACCAAATGTGATCATCATCATGGACGATGAAAAGTATTTTACCCTACGTAATGATAACATGACTGGAAATTCAGGATATTTTACAAATGATAAAAATACAGTTTTACCTTATGTACGCTATAAAGTCAAAGAAAAGTTACCTCAAAAAGTCTTAGTTGGGTTCGCTATTTCTTCTAAAGGAATTTCTGATGTTGTTATTCGAAACTCGCGAGCAGTAGCCACAACTTCACAAGTGTATAAACAAGAGTGTATGCCCAAATTATTAAAATTTATAGAAAAATATCATACCAATGACGATAATACAAGATACGTGCCTGAGGATTGTAATCCATCCAACGTCCCTAAAGCTCGTCCTATTGAAGACTTTTGTGCTATATGGTCTTAGGCAGTATATGATAATGGTTGGGAAGCTAAAAATCCAAATCAATTAAAACGACGTAATAAGAAAAATAAAATCAATAGACATGACTGTTGTCCGAACAATGATGGCAAAGGTTCGGCCAATGTTGCGATCTATACAAGAATGTGGTCCGTTCGCAATACTGTAATAGTTGAAATTAGTTTATTCTTTTATGTATTTCAATATAGGTTTGTATAATTTTCAATATATTAATTAAACTAACTTAAAATTACAAAATAGCTTTTGGCGTTAGAATTAAGAAGAAGTGAACCTTTTTTCGAAGCTAATAAAGAAGAAGCTAATAAAGAATTAGCGAAAGCTTAGATACGAAAAAAGGTTCACGTCTTCTTAATTCTAACGCCAATAGCTGCAATCCCATTAATTCCCTTTACACCTAACGTTGTACAGTTAGTACTCCTTTTCTCCTTCAACTTACAGATATGGGTTTTTTACGAGACATATCAATCAGATATGGACAACGAAGTTGTAACATCATGAAAGCGTTAATGAAAACTAACATCCGGCACGCCAAGATGATCAATCGAAGAAATTTTCTCCTGAATTGCAGAAAAGGTTCCATCATTCCAAAGCACATCCAACATTCCTCGAAAGTGCTAGTGAGACTTCTCCATGAAGCAAAAGGAAGAACAGCACGTAGGGTAGCAGAATTTAATGACAGGTTAGGTGTAAAATCCTTAAATCTTGAAATAGATATCACCCATCAACAAATCTTCAATATTGAACTTTCAATTCATGATTTAAAAACCCAACTTAGTTCTTTGATCCCCGGTTTTGTTTTTGACCAGTTTCTTGCCCGCTTAAAATACTCCTTTAATAAACTTTTTCACAAAATCAAAGTAAAAAATATTAACAAATTGAATAAGATGAAATGAAATTACATATAATACATTTTTCAATAATAATTCCGGATGGTTCATCAACCTATCAAATATTGACATTCCTCAGAATGTAGTTAATTTCCTTTCATTAGGTTATAAATTTGGCATTCCTGTTCAAAAGAAAGAACTACATATAGGAAGGATCCTTGCAGATCTTGAAAATATAATTTATAGAGTACCTTCTGATTCTCGTGACCTTATCAGATCAAAAACCACTAACATTTTCACAAACTTCTTAATAAATAATAATCCCCCATCAAGGTTGTTTTCCTTTCTTTGGAAACAACAGTCTTTATGCACAACCTTCTTACACAAAATAAAAAAAGATCTTCCTCATGATGATTCCCTAATGGTGATGCCTGCAGACAAAGGACAAATTACCGTCCTGATCAAAAAATCCCAATATGTCAATAAAGTTGAGGAACTTCTTAATGACGTCGAAGTTTATGAAACCTTGGTCAAAGATCCCACAAACAGAATACAAACATTAAACAACAACATCGTAAGGAATCTTAAAAAGAAGGATTATATTGATGAACACATTCAAAAAACTTTAACTTGCTATAACGGCATTTGTCCCAAACTCTATTCCCTGGTAAAAGTACACAAAACTGGTTACCCTGTCAGACCTATAGTTTCTTTCGTTGGCTCTCCAACATACAGATTATCTTCCTTTGTGGCTGGCATTCTCATGAGGGCTTTCGGTGAAAATACAAACTACAATATAAAGGATACCTTCACTTTTGCAAAACTTGTTCCCAACATCACTTTACCCTCAAATTATGTCTCCCTGGATGTAATATCTCTATTTACCAACATTCCGTTGGAGGTTGTCATAAATATTATCGATAGGGATTGGCAGTTAATTTCTGATCATACTGAAATAGACAAAACTTCTTTCATAGAAATTACAAAATTTTTATTTGACTCTTCCAACTTCACTTTTAATGGTCAATTTTTCAAACAAAAGTTTGGTACGCCAATGGGTAGTCCATTATCTCCCATCATTGCCTGTATTGTGATGGATGAACTCCTTTCTCAATGCATCCCAAAACTACCATTTGAATTACCGTTCATCTACAAATATGTTGATGACATCACATCTGTTCCATTAGACCATACCGCTACAATCCTTAATGTATAAAAAAAAAATAAAAAAAAACCCACTTACTGTTAGTCCACGTGAAACATTACACTTTCGGGGTTAATTAGCGTTGTTAATATTTTAAATATTTTTTAAATATGTTGTTTGATGTTTGATATTAATGTTACCGCATACTAACTGCATATGAGTCTTGTGATGTTGCCGTACTTTAAGTATTACCACTTTTGTTCTCTGAAGAAGCTAATAAAGAATTAGCGAAAGCTTAGATACGAAAAAAGGTTCACGTCTTCTTAATTCTAACGCCAATAGCTGCAATCCCATTAATTCCCTTTACACCTAACGTTGTACAGCTAGTACTCCTTTTCTCCTTCAAAATAGCTTTTTCTCATTTCATGTGTGACACCCCTGTTAGTTGCAATTCTACTTGGTCTACAACTTGGATTCACACAAGTATTGCTGTTTCCTTTGGGAATGGGACAGTCGAGAGAGAAATTTGCACTATACTGTTAAGCAATGGCCTACCAGAATACAATATACTCCTGGAGAAAAGAACGTAGTCCATACTTCGTTGGTGGAGCCTCATAAAATACTTTCACCACCATTACACATAAAATTAGGTCTGATGAAGAATTTCGTCAAAGCATTGGACAAAGAGGGACCAGGATTTCGATACTTTAAACAAAAATTTCCTAATATACCTGAGGCAAAATTTAAAGAAGGGATTTTTATAGGACCCCAGATTAATCTGTTACAACAGAATCGAGAATTTGACGTACTCTTGAGCGATTTAGAACGAACTGCTTGGGATGCATTTAAAAATTTGACCAAGAATTTCTTAGGAAATAGAAAATGTGAAGATTACGAGGAAATTGTTAGTGAACTTCTTAGAAGTTGTTACATTTCTTGCATTCGCACGTGAACCTCTTTCCCCCGAATCTTGGCGATGTTAGTGACGAGCATGGGGAAAGATTTCATCAAGATATTTCCACTATTGAAAAACGCTATCAGGGCTAAGTGGAATAACGAGATGCTTGCTGATTACTGTTGGACTTTAATTTCGGAATGTTCTTCATTCCAATATAAAAGAAAAGTGAAAAGAAAGACTTTCTAAATACGTCCCAGAATAGCATATGTATTTAGTTAGTGTTAGTATTGTATGATCAATATGAATTTCATTTGTTTATAATTCCAGACGTGATAAAAGAGATTTGTTTTTATAATAATAAGGAATTTGAACATGCGCCCTTAATTAACTATGGTGGACGTAGCTGCAGCAGCTTCTAAACGGCATTGTTTGTCGGACTACCACTGCAGCTCAAAAACAAAAATAAAAAACTCAAGTCAATTTCTCATTTTACTTCAAGTAAACGTGAAACATTCTAATATCCCTGTACAATCACAAGGGAACTTTATACTCGTAAGCTCTTCTCCGACGTTCAATTATATCACATTCCTGTACCACATTACGTTAACGGTATTAGCTTAATCTGAACCAATGACTGCACGGCAACCTGCTGTGGTGCCGCTGCACTTTTCCTTATTTTGCCGGAAACGTATTGCACAAGCGACCGGGAGAGAGAGCTGAGTCACCCGCTGTGCTCCCAGATTATTTACAAACTCATAAATACTTCCCCAGACTGTGTATGTGTGTTTGTGTGTGTGTGTGTGTGCACATTCTTACACCTCTAAAATGAATGGGCGGCGTTTGGCTTGCTTACTTAGAGTTGCGCTTCTTTGTGGAAATTTGTGTTCTGTTAAAATAATTTATCTCCGGTGCATAATTACAAGTACACTTACGGCGTTAGCTTAATGGATCTAACGTAAATACCGGTTACATTATTGTTAAGAAGCTTTTGCTCTAGCGTGCTATAACGATTACCTTAAAACGCAAAACAGTAAAGCGCTATGCAAAGGAATGGGTAATGTTTTTCTATTTTTTAAGTGTTCTTTCCACTGCGGTGTTTTTGTTTACCGTCTAGAGTTTTGCCATTTATATTTGCGTTTTCTTCTTGTTCAGATTTTAATTCCATTTGCATAGATTGCGATTATAAAACGGGAATGTTTTTGTCGATTAAATTTAGTAACCGAGAAACATTAATTTAATAATTTAGAAGATGTATTAAAAACAATTCTGTAGTAAGATACTTTTTCTGCAGAAATTTAATTGCAGTACCATCTACCAATAATCCACAAACTCCATAATAAAATGAAATGGGCGTGGCATCTTTACAAAGAATCCGATTAAATTTAATCCCCTTATAATTATTTCTTCTGTCAGCAAAATTGGGGAAAGGTACAATCTTTTTTAACGATATAAAACATTTCCCTCATTTACTTCCTTTTCCATACTTACCAAGAGAAGAAAAAAAAACCATCTCTAAATAAATTATTTAGCATTCCTCATCCATACGCACCCGCCTAAGGATGTTCATTCACGCAAAAATAATCTTTTTGCTCGTCTCTTCCGACGAAAACGTTCTTATTTGATTTCACGTTGAAGTAGAGGGTTGCCGACATAATGCTGACCTTCCGCTAGACTGCACCGGATTCTACTCCGGTGAATCCGTGTAATGAAAGGTTACCCGACCAGCACATCGCCGACCATCGGTGGAGAAGCAGAAGAAGAAGGCCGGGAGGAGATGGGAGACTGGCCACAACGACTGCCGCACACATCACCACCACGTCACATGGTTGACCGAAAGGGAAACGCTAATGTCCTCATATTTAACCCTCAATTATCGACAATGTGCCCGCAGGTCGATTTAATCATACGGGATATAATATAAATGTTTTGATATTCCCTTTTAAGCGAGCAGGTAGTTGAGATATTCCGGATGGGTATTTCGAAGAGGAAATTATTAATCTCTTATCTAATGAATTAATTCTTGGTTAATTTAATGCAATTATTCTGTTCAAGTTGGACATTTATATTTAGTTCTGATTTGATTCCTTTAACCAATTGGGTCTCTTCAATGTTGGCAAAACATCACCGTTTTACGATTTTCAAACTTGTAGACAATAGGAAGAGGTCTCACGAGTCTTTGGTCAGCGAATACACAATATGTAGTAGGGTAAGTTGTGGAGAGATGGATCTAGAGGACACCGAAGGAGAGAAATTGGCTGTGATGGTAAGCCGCAGGCACCTAGACGCTAGCCCATATCCCGCAAATTTCTAAGCCATACCGCACATAACAAGTTATGAGCCTTGAAACTGTCACCCACTACCTCGCCGCCCGCACGAGACCGACACCTCGCGGTGAGGACCGGCCAGCCGGAGGGTTCCTCTCCCCCGTGCTACCCATGTTAGAAAAGTTTGCTTGTCAACGTTGGACGGGTCACCGCTGGAGACGCTTTAGCGAACTCCTACCTCACATCTAACCCCACGGGGCCTAGGCCTCCTTGCGGATGGCGACTATCGGCGAAGCGTGGGGAAACGGAATCTGGCCGTGAGGTACAACCAGCCCGCCCGTGAATTAAGCCTGAACTACGGGGACGGCCGGGCCGAAGCCCTACCCCAAAATGCCAACCGCGCCAACTCTTTCGCCCCTCCGGCGATCAAGTATCCGCGGCAGCTACAGTGAAACCGTAGGGTCCCAGAGTCACCGAGTTGTTTTAGGATGAAACCAAAGGTTTCCCCCAACCAGACAACCAGCGGGCGGACTACTCCTCGGCGAACCGACTTTTGTCATCCCCTACTATCTTCGCCAAATTCTCTCGGCACGCCCGTTTCCCTGAGTGTGGCCACCAAGGATGGGGTAGTGCAGCTGCAGAGTTCTCTAGGTAAGCGCCGTAGGGTGCCTCACTTACCCACCGTATATTCCGACGGTTAGCGGCCGGACACCGGAGCGTATACCCATGCCTACGCCCAAGCATCCTGCCCTATATACGAAGTCTACTCCCGCCACGCCCGTTGCCCTGGAACTATGAGACCAGGGATTGGGTGTGCAGGCGCAGGAGTTTTAAGGGTCGACGCTATAGGGTGAACGCCGACCCTGATCTAGAGGACAGATGGATCTAGAGGAGAGATGGATCACTTTTTGTAATTTTCAGCTTATTGCGGCGATTGAATTGGCTGTCTGAGAGACCACATAGCCAAGGTGCTAAGGCTGTCAATCAAATTACGACGGCTGAGAGAAGAGAACGGTGAGGGCAGAAAAGGGCTGAGGGTAGGTTCTTGCCATTTGCGGTTACTTTGAAGGAAAAGAATTAAAGCGAGACTACGAAGATGGCTTGCCTCCAAGAGCGGTAATTGATATGAATCAAAAATCAGGCTACATCAGTTCCAATTTGTTTTTGAAGTGGTTTGAAGAAGAGTTCTTACCGCAGAAACATCCTCATCTTAGCCTTCTAAGATGACGATGTTTCTG